>MU623472.1:0-96906 GCA_025201765.1 Daldinia sp. FL1419 | reverse complement strand
ATACCATCTTCAAATAAGGCATCCAACTTTTTTAAATTTAATACTTTATATAATTTTCTAAATATAATTATCTTTTTATTTATTTATAATTAAAAGGTTAAAATAAAATTAATTTATTTTTTGTTAGAAAGATATATTATGGTTATATAGAAGAGATTATTAATATGTATAAACTTTTTTTTTAGAATAAATTTATAGTTATTAAAATTAAAATTAAATTTAAATAATTTAAATTTTAATTATTTAATAGGTATAAATATTTTCTTTGGTTGTACGTAAGGTTTGATATAAGAGTTTTTAAATATAAATATTTTATTAAATATATTTAAAATAATAATTATATCTTTATCAATAATTATAATTATTTTATAAAAGTTTTTTTAATTATTTTTTTTTTAATAGATTAAAATCTTACTATTTATTAGGAATAATATAAATAAGATTTTTTAAATATTTAAACCATTTTTTATATTTAAAACATCTTTAATTAATTATTATAATTTAATTTTTTTAATTTTAATTAATATTTTTTAAATAATTTATATTCTTATAATTTAAGAAAGGATAGGTAATAAATTTATATTAATTTTAAAATATATATTAAAGATTAAAAAAGTAAAGATTAAATTATTTAAATTAATAATATCATTCACTACCTTAATAACCATTTATAATTATAATATTTTTAAACTAAAACCTTAAAATTTATCTATAATAATTTCATAAACTTTACAAATAAAATCATAATACTTTTTTATTTTATTAATAAATTAATGAATTTTTATTAATATTTAATAATAAATAATTCCCACAATATATACTTTATTTCTAAATTTAATACTATTAAAATTAATATTAATATTATAAATAATTATATTAGAAGATTTAAGGTAAATATTAATTTAATACTATTTAAATATTTCCCAAATTTCTTTGATTAAAATTATTTTCATAAAATATACTATTTGAAATTCAATAACTATATTAATTATATATAAAATAAAATATTTATTAAAATATATAATATTAACAATTATTTTATAATTAAAATTTAAATTTTTATTATTTATTTATTTATTTATTACTATCCCGATTTACCTAGAATATATTACAGGTATTTAGTCCATCTTTTAGTATTTGTTCCGGGTAGGAATTGTGTTCCAGAGAAAACCTACTTACTGCCTATCCAAATAAATTATATTATTATAATTTTAATTTCATTCTATATTCTTATTAAAATTTATCCTTTAATAGAAATAATTAAACTTTAATATAGAAAAATATTTTATACATTATAATGCTAATTATATGAAATAATATGGTAACAATCCGTATGTAGAATAATAATAAAATCTAAAATAATTTTATTATTTTTTTTAATAAATAATAAAAATATTATTACATTATAAAAAAGTTATTTTGGGAAAAAGTTAAGATATATGCAGTTTATGTAAAATATAAATATATATAAATAATTTTACATCTCTATAAAAAACCATTACACATTCTTACTTTTACAATTTTTTTTTTAATATCACAATATTATATTTGCTTTCCAAAATAGTTTAAAATAGTATTACCAACCTGTAGCCCTTCTCAATTAACCTTAATCTTCTTTGTATGCCTTATTTGCACTTTGTAATATTGTAATATAATATTACTATATTTGTTGCGTTTATGGTCCAGTACTACCTCAAAAAACCCACTTTGCTTTTATATGTGCATTGTATTAAGTAAAAGAAAACTTGCATATCCATAGGTGCTCCATTATTTCTCCAATATTATCCCGTTATTAACCCTCCTAAAATTTAAATTAAAATCTTTTAAATTAAATTTAAAATGTTATAAAATTTTACCTTTAATTTAATAATAATAATAAAATTTATTAATTTTTTTAATATTATTAATATTAATATTATAACTTATTTTATTTAATAGGATATATAATTTATTAATTAATAAATAATTAAAATAAATATATAACTATTATAATTTAATTTTTATAAAAAAAATAATATCTTTAAAATAAAACCATAAATATTCCCATTTCTATATAACCTTAATTATTATACTATCCTTATAAATTAATTAATTAATTATATTATTAAAATATATTCTTAATTAATCCATATCCTTAAAAGAAAAAAAAATAAAATATTAGTTTCTATAATATAAAAATCTATTTAATTAATAAATATATTAATAATAATTATTTCAAATAATTTAATAAATAATTTATTATTAAATTTAATATTAATTTCTTTAATTTAATTAATATTTATTTTTAAATTCTTATTTAAATATTTATTAATAAAAACAAAATATTAATCTTTCTTAATAATTAATATATAAATTATTTTAATATTAAATATAATATCCTAAAATATATTTTTAATATACCTATTTTAAATTATTAAATAAAAAAAGGCTATTAATATAATATTAAAAGATTTAATTAAATAAATAAATTATAATTATAAATAATTTATTATTATTATTTAAATTAATTTATAAATTAATTTTTTCATTTTTTAACTAATTAATTTCTGAATTTATATTTATAAATCTTTCATAATTAACTAAAAACATTAAATAATTCTTTTTAAAAAAGCCTTTTCTAATTTTCTACTCTTTTCTGGCTTTCTTATATTTATATTCTGGATATATAATAAACCAATATTTTTCTTTTTTACATATCTAATAATATTTATTTATTTATTTATTTATTACTACCCCGATTTACCTAGAATATATTACAGGTATCTGGTCCATCTCTGTTGGTAGGTACATACGTAAGATAAAAGTAAAATAACAATAAAGCAAATAATAATAGGGGTGAGATTGGTATATTATAGTTGTTTAAAGTAAAAAGTTATTTATAAAAGATAAATGGAAAACCTATCTTTATATAATAATAAATACATAAATATTTCTTAAATGTTATATATCAAATTAAAGACATAAATCATATAATTATCACTCATTCTATTTTCTTTTCATAACTATATTACAAACCTAATACCTAATTTTTACTTTACTTATTCCTCTAATTGTAAATTAATTTAATTATTTTTTACCAATATTTATATAACCTTATTTAAAAATGCTTTTATTATAGCATCCGCAGGATTACATGTACCATAAATCCACCAAATATCATTAATCTCCCAATTTTTATATAATTATTATAAAGCCATTAAATTAATCATTAACCTCTTCTCATTAATACTACCCATCTAAATAAAACATTAATATAAGAAAAATAAATTAATATACAAGATCAATAAAGCCTTAAATAATAAAAAATATTTCAAAATAGTGTTAATTATATAATAAATAATATATTCAATATTAAAACCTTAAACTATTCTATAGATTTCGTTGGCAAATATATTCCAAATGACATATTTGCATTTAGTAGATAATTAATGAATAATATTATTAATAATTTAGATTTTATTATTTTAATTAATTAATTTTTTATTACTTAATATAATAATATAATTAATTTGTGAGTTTAGGTTTTTATTATTTATAAATAAGTTATTAATAAAGATGTATAAGTGTAAATTTTAGGGATTTAAATTGATATAGTTAAATTTTTGTAATTAATTATCTATTTACCACTTAATTTAGGTATTAAGAATTTTTATTTTTTTAGGATTTGGTTCTAAATGTTGGGCCGTTGTTGAATAGTTGAAAGCTGTTTTAGGTTGGCAAATGGAAGAGATGTACATTTTTTGTACTTGTTGCTTAATAAATTTTTTAATTATATCTGGTGATTTTACGTCTAACTGTTTAAGTTTCTTAATTTGTCCCTTTTGTACAGTGGTTATATCATAGTTTTCCTTATGGATAATAAGATGCGAGTTATTGAAATCTTTAGTTCT
Source organism: Daldinia sp. FL1419 (assembly GCA_025201765.1). Classification (NCBI taxonomy): domain Eukaryota; kingdom Fungi; phylum Ascomycota; class Sordariomycetes; order Xylariales; family Hypoxylaceae; genus Daldinia; species Daldinia sp. FL1419. The sequence goes on along the minus strand of MU623472.1, from coordinate 93,016 downwards.
AGTGTTTAATATCTTCTAGGGGTATACTTTAATCTTAATTTTGGTAAATGTTTTATCTTCTGTTACCAAGAATTCTATAATACTAATATTTAAAATATTATTTATTTAAAAGCTTGTAATTTTGAATAAGATTATATCTGTTATTAATAGGTATGGATTGAATGTTAATGGCTTTATATTAAGTTCCTATTAATAATAATATAAATAAATTTTAAATTAATATATTTTTAATTTAGTTAAACTATATAATAATTTAATAATATGTAATAATATCTTTTTAAGATATTTACTTTTTAATTTTATTAGTAGTTGTATAAATATTATCTATTATATAGGTATCTTAAATTAAATATATATTATAATAATGTTTTTTATTATGATTTTTATGTTTTGATGTTGGAGAATTGGAGTTAGGGTTAGAATAAAACATTAACTTACCCTTTAAATAGTAGGAACATATATTATGATGAATTTTTTGTTAGGATTACCATAGCTTTGGATAATAAACTTTGATTTTTTGTAGGGTGCTGGTGTATTTTTTTTTTTTATTTTGCGGATTATTTATGATTTAAAGATTGTTGCTTCTTGATGAATTGATGTGTTATATATTTCGGGTTGTAAGATTCCTTTATTAAATAATGTATTAAGTTTTTTTATGTTTAATATTTTGTATGGTTTTTTTATGGTAATGATCTTTTTTGTTGTGTGTAGTTGAAGTGTTAAGGTTAAATTATTTTGTTTTTTGTTGTTAAGGTATAGAATATTGATGTATGAAAAATTGTTGGTATGTATGAGGTTTTCTTCTGGGATTATTTTATAATTGTTTGGGTTGAATGTGGGTTTGGGTAGTTGTATTTGGAGTTCCTTGGTAGGTACTAGGTTGTTTTTAGGTTGAGTGTAGGATTTGACGTGGGAGTTCTGGAATGTAGATGTTCTTCTGGATGTGTTAGATGTTATAGTGATATCCTTGTTAGTAACTGTAATAATTTTATAAGAATCTTTTTATTTACCTTTTTTTTGGTAGATAAAAATTTTATTATTAATAGGTAGAGATATAGGCAGCGTTTTTGTGGTGTTAGGGCTATTACGAGTGTTGAGTACATTTTGAATAGAGTGTTGTAATTTGATCTTTTTGATTTCAGTTATAACTTTCTGTATTGCCAGGGTACAATAAGTTTGGGTAGGTGTAGGTGGTGAATCCATATTAATTCTAGGGTAGGTTTTAAAGATAAGTAATGTAAGAATTAATCCGTTGGGATTAATTATGTTATTAACTGTTTTCATAGCCATTTGTAACTGTGCTGCCCTTAAGTCAAAACCTTAGAGTTTGTCCGTAATTATCTTATAAGCCCGGCGGACTAAATTGTGGTACCCTTCTACTTTACCGATAAACTAATGTACTTTAACCAGTACCTAATAACATATAATTCCAATAATACGTATTTTATTTTGAAATTCCAGGTTATTAAAGTTTGTTCTTATATTATGGGAGATGATATTTGAAGGGCTAAAATAGGTATCAATCTAATATTTTTTTAATATTTCCCATATTTCTTTAGCCGTAATGCCTTTTATAAATTATATTGCTTAAAAACTAATAATAGTATCAACCACATATAAAATCAATTATCTTTTTAAATATATAATATTAATAATTACCTTATAGTTGAAATTCATATTAGAATTTTTAAGAATAAATTTGAACTTCTATGGATTTTTACTTTTAATTTAGTAATGGTAGTAAAACTTATTAATTTCCTTAAAATTATTTATATTAATATTATAGTTAACTTTATTCAAGAAATTGTAGAACTTCTTAACTATAAAATAATTAAAATAGGTGTACAGGTGTTGTAACTCTGTTTTTATGAAGTAGGTAATATTGTTTAAATGAAATTATAGGTGTTCCCATTTTTGTTTAATATTGATTATTACATTATTTTTATATATTAATTAGTTGGTAACATTATTGAGGTATATTTTTAGACGGTCCATATCTTTAATCGAAAGAAAGAACAATATATCCAACTCTATAATATAAAAATTTATATTATTAAATAAGATATCAACCATAACCATATTTAATAATTTGATAGAAAATTTATTTTTAAATTTAATATTAGTTTTTTTGGTATGGGTATAGTTTATTTTGAGCTTCTAATCAGGATGTTCGTTAATAAGAATAAAGTATTATCCTTTACCTACTATTAAGACATAGGCAGTTTTAATGTCTGGTATGATATTTTAGAATACAGTTTTCGTGTATTAGTCCAGGATAAAGATGGTATTAGTTTTTTCAATTACTGAGGGAATAAAGGCCGTAACGCAATAGTAAAATGCTTGGTTAGATAGGTATGCTACTACCATAAACTATATATCTTTATTATTTTCTAGTTCTGGGGCTATATTATAAATATTGTTGTCCTTTTGTTTTGAGCTTTAATCTTTAAATCTTTTATAATCTACTAGAAAAATTGCATAATTCTTTTTAAATATACCGTATTTAACTTTCTAATTTTTTTTGGCTTTTTTGTAATTAATTTTTGGATGTTTAATAAATTAGTAATCTTCTTTTTTACATACCTAATATTTATGTTTCCAAGCCTTCTCAGGTTGTTTAAAGGTATATTTTTCATTTTTATTGTTCTTATGGTACTTTTTGTTGATATAATTGTTATAGATTTTTTTATTATTATTTTTATTGATGTTGTTGGTTACAAATTGCTGTGGCACTTTTATAACTTTGTGATTTTGGAAGGATATTTAAAGTTTATCAATTAAAGCTATAATTATCCTTAATAACTTAAAAAACGCGTTTTAAAACTATGGTACACCTTGATATACCCTATGAATAATTGTAATAAACTATAATTCTTCTTTATAATTAAAGCCAAATATTCTTTAACATAATTATAATTTATCAAGTAAAATTTATAATATTTCTATATTTATCTTCCCTTAACTTTATTTTTTTACCTTAATATTAAAGAAAATGGTACTTATCTAATCTTAATGGTATTGGTTTTTATTTTCTATAATATTAAAATAATATTGTAAGGTAAGATATATATTAATAAAACATTAATGTTAAAGAATATTATATAGGAAGTAAAGGAATATTCTTTTTGTTAGTATTAATAAGAATATAGTATGGAATTATAATGGATATATATTTGTTATAAAATATGTTTTCAAAAAGAATTTAAATTTATTTTTGAAAATATTATATAATTTTTTAATATAATTATTATTGGTGTTTTAGGTTTTTTTGAAATATTTTATAATAATAGATGGGTATATTTTGTTAGGAATATATTTTGGGGGGATTATGAAGTAGGTTAGTATTTATTAATTATTAATAAGTATAAGAATTTGGTTTTAAAGGATTCTTTTTTATGTAAATAATGGTGCTATTAGGAAGGAGGAATTGTAGCCTCCTGTTGGTTAGTTCCTTCCACCTGTTCCAGCGCCTGAGAATAGCGTTGTAATCATATATGAACCACTTAATGGCAATTTAAGGAATCTAAAACCATTTCTTGGGGTTGGAGGGGGGGGTTGGGCTAATATAAGGCCTATACTATATCCAGGATTATAACCTAAGTTATATCCCTATTGTATAAGATAGGTAAGGTAAATTGAAAAAGGTAGAAATAATAGTAGTTGGGCAAATATTAGGGATCCTTATTAAGGAAGGGGCCTAGGAGGAATATTAAGTACCAGTTAATTCCTTTGCCAAGATTATTTTAATTAATTAGAAAATCTTTAAATCCTTTGGGGGTTATGATAGAATTCTATAAGATAGGGATAAGGTGATAATTGGTGTGATAGAATTGTGGTTAAGGGGGGAAAGGGTTACGAAATGGGTTTTATTTAGGTTGTTAATAAGGTATTGGGAATAAAAAAAGGGTTAGGTGGTAATGGTTGTAGGGTAAAAAACATATATTATATAAGGTAAAAAGAATTATAAAAGGTGATATTTGGTTATTCCATTTGTATGATTTAATGAATAAGTATTTATAAATTATAAATTGCTAGTTATTATTGTTATATAAGTATTACTACTTAAGCAATTATTCTTATACCAGGATGTACTAATCTTTTTTCAATATTAATTATTAATACTTTCCATATTAACATATTAGGCCATTTAAATTTTATAACCTTCAATTTATCTAAATTCCATTATAATAATTTACTTATAGATATAAGGTTACCAAATACTTCTATATAATTAACATTTAATCTTCCCATATAAATATTTCTTTATATTAATACCATTTACAAGGTAATTTTAATTGGCTTTGATATATTGGTGAAATTATTTGTAATAAATTTCCTAAAATATTCCTTATATTTAATTAGTATTTTATTAGGTGTACGTATATATAAGGAATTTAGATCTATGATTTTAAAATTTCTTATTGCCTGTAATACCTAAATTACCTTCTATTTGGAAATTATATTTACAAGAATAATATTTATTTATTTTATAATCTTATAATTAAATTAATTAATGAATATTATACTTCAGAAGGGTAAGTATTTTATTAATTTGCAAAATATATCCATATTTTTTACTTGAATAATATTTATGTTATTAAATAAGACATAATTTTATATTTACATTAAATTTTTTGGTTAAGATATTGTAGGGATGGGTATTAAAGATGAATATAATGATAAAAATAGTGATTCAAAAAGGTATATATCTTAAAAGTTAAATAATATTAAATAATAATTATTTGTTATAAAAGTAATTAAAAGTATAATATTAATATTATTTATATTATTATAATGAAGGTTTCCAAATTATTATAATAATAATTCTTCTAATTTTATTAATCTATATTACTAACTATCTAACAACATTAATCAATATTAGTAGATACATACATAAAATAAAAGTAAAATAATAATAAAACAAATAATAATAAAAATAAAATTAATATATTGTAATTATTTAAAATAAAAAACTATCTATGAGAAATAGGTGGGAAACCTATTTTTATATAATAATAGATATATGAGTACTTCTTAAGTATTATATGCCAGACTGAGGACATAAGTCATACAATCATCAATCTCTTAATATTTGTTCTGGGTAGGAACTGTGTTCCGGAGAAAACCTACCTACCGCCTATCCGAACAAGCTACATTGTTATAACTTTGATTTCACCCTGTATTCCTATTAAAACTCACTTTTTAATAAAAATAATTAAACCTTAATATAGAAAACTGCTTTATGTGTTACAATGCCAACTACGTGAAGTGGTGTGGCGGCGGCCCGATGCCAGCTACGTGAAGTGGTGTGGCGGCGGCCCGCATATCTAATAATAACATTTCCATATTTTTAAAAATTATTTAAAATTATATTTATTATTTTTATTATTATAATAATATTTATATTTAATATAGAATATATTATTTTTATAATTATTATTTCTTTTAATTAAAAATTGCTTTATTCCTTTTATTAAATTATGATTCTTAATTAATATTCAAAATTTATTAACTAATTCCTTAATTTAAATTATTAATTTAAAAAAATTAAATTAAAATTTAAGTAATAATTAATAAATATATTAAATTATTACTATAAATTACTACTTTTTTTTAAATTCTAAATCAAATACTTTTTAATATAATAATAATTTATTAATAAAATTTTTAAAAATCTAAATATTATTCTTCCTTTAACTTTATTTTTCTATTTTAATACTTAAAAAAATTATAATAATCCAATTACAGTAATATTGGATTTTATTTTACTTAATATTAAAATATTATTCTATAATTAAATATATATCTATAAAATACTAATATTAAAAAACCTTATGGATAAAGTATAATACTACTCTTCCAAAAAAAAAAATAATGAAGAATAAAGTATAGAATTATATCTATCATATCTTTTTTAAATAATACATATCTAAGAAAAATTGAAATTTGTTTTTAAAAATATTATATGATTTACTTATATAATTAAACTCCTTATTCCAAACTTTTTTAAAATGGCCTACTATAGTAGATAAATATATCTTATTAGGTACTCATTAAGAAAAAATTTTATAAAAGATTTAATAATAAACATTTCCAATTAATATAAAAACTTATCCAAATAGGCTACCTATAGGCTTAAATAATTATACCATCAAATAAAAAGAATTATAATTTCCGTTAGGTTGGTTTTCTGCGCTTGGTTGTGGAGGTGGTCCTGAAAATAAGAATAAATTAATTGGTAATAGTTTAGGAAATTTAAATTTATTTCCTGAAAAAAAAAAAAATTATTATTATTTTTATATAAAATTTATTTATTTATTTATTTATTACTACCCCGATTTACCTAGAATATATTACAGGTATCTGGTCTATCTCTTGGTATTTGTTCCGGGTAGGAACTGTGTTCCGGAGAAAACCTACCCACTACCTATCCAAATAAATTACATTATTATAGCTTTGGCTTTACCCTATATTCCTATTGGAACTTACCTTTTAATAAAAATAATTAAATTTTAATATAGAAAAATAATTTATATATTATAATGCTTAAACTTTGTGAAATAATATGGTGGTGGCCCAGGTGTGGGGCAACAACAAGGTCTAAGATGGCTTTATTATTTTCTTTATAAATAATAAAAATGTTATTGCATCGCAAAGAGGTTGTTCCGGGGGAGGGCTGGGGTATATACAGTCTATATAGGGTATAAATATATATAAATAATTTCACATCTCTATAAAAAGCCATTACCCATTCTTACTTTTACAACCCTCTTTTTAATATTATAATATTATATTTATTCTTTAAAATAGCTCAAAATAGTACTACTAACCTGTAGCCCTTCTTAGCTAACCTTAATCCTCTTTGTATACCTTACTTATGTTCTGCAATATTACAATATAATATCACTATATTTGTTGCATTTATAGTTCAGTACTATTTTGAAAAACCCATTTTGTTTTCATATATGTACTATATTAAGCAAAAAAAAGTTTATATATTTGTAAATATTCTAATATCTCTCCAATTTCATCTTATTACTGACCTTCCTTAAGTATTTTAATTTTTTTGCTGGAGATTATCACGGCATCCTGGATTTAATGTGATATTTTAATATTATATTGTGCCGGGATTATAATTCTGGTACAATTGCACGTTATAAAGACAACTTGTTTGCCAAAGATGGAGAACTGTACAAAGAACGTGGTTACGCCTTTTCGGCGCAATTCTAGGAATTAATTGGTAAGGTTTTGCTATAGCTTTTCCAGAATTTTTAGGCTTTTAAGAAGCTTGTTTAAGGATTGTTAATAATATTTAATAATTGTTTTTATTATATTTAATCCTTTATTTATTAAGTCTATGATTTTTGTATATTCTAGTAATCTTAGGAAGATTATTTGTTTCAACGTTATTGATGTTATGATTATCTTGTGGTATAATCTTGTTCCGTACTTAATCTGTTAATATTTACTAATTGCAATATAAGGTTTATAAGGAAATTAATTCTAAAAAAAGGTATATATATATTATTTTATCCCTGGTAATCTGTATTATTCATATATATTATTATTATAATAATCTTTTATTCAAAAAATTTAAATAATATTAAATACTTTATTATTCTTTAATGACAATCCGTTACAAATCTTTAATAATTTTCTAGTGTACCTAGGCTCAAGCCCTAATAAGCATAATCTTCCTTTCGAAAACGCATTTGCCTTTATTTAAGATTCCCTAATGTATGTAACTAAGGAAAGCAAGGAGGAGGACGAGGAGGTGGATGCGGAGGAGGATGATTCTGATGGGTACGGTTCGGAGTAGGCGCAGAGCGATCCTAGGTAAACGTAATCTTTTTAAAGGACCCTATTAATGTATTATTATTTATATCCTTTTATTTAATTATAAATTTTTCTTATTTGGTTTGAAATTTCTGGAAATGTTTATATTGGATAAATTATAATGTTATTTTATATATGGGTAATTAAACTTGTTTAAGAAATTAATAGGTTATTAATGGGGTTTTATTGGGGTTGGATAACACTCTTTTATAATCTGTACTAATTAAAAAAGCTTTTGGGGTTAAATTCCGTTTGAGATGGGCCTGTGCCGAAATATATTTAGGATATTCAAAAATTATATGCTATATTATTTCCCTTTTACTACATTTATACCTAAAGGTATTTATTCCAAAAACCTTTTTACTAAATAAAAAGGCTTTTAATCCTATCTTCTTAATACATATCTATAATAATATCAATATTTCGTGTTTTTGTAAATTAAAATATTAATTATTAATCTTTATATTAGGAAGTAATAATCAAACTGTTGACATAACAATATCCTTCCTATATTATTCCCATCTTTCTATCTAATAATTTAAGAGAATTTTTTTAGGATATTGGTATCCTTTCTATTCAATACTCTAATTAACCCTAACTTTTATAATATATATATCTAATGTTTAAGCAATAATGGGGAGACCCCATTTTCTCCTAAACCTCTAAAATTTTACCCATTTTTGAATTTTCTATTCTATTTCCTGAATCTTAAAGTTAAAACTTTTATTGCTCATATAAAACTCAGCCATCATTATTATTATATTTAAATAAAAATATATTAAGGGGCAACCCAATTCTATCTTCAGTTATAATATTTTTGTTGCCTTGTACGCACTATCAACTTTTTATAAACAGGTTAATTAAATAATATCCAATTTTTTAATAATGCCTTTTACCTTATAATTTTGACTTAAAGTATATCACACTGCTACTTTGTATGCTATTACATTCCATATTATTTTTGTATAAATCTCTTTTACTTGGGCCATATTATAATCCTATATTAATACTACTAGTTTAAAAAAGGTATACCACTACCTTTCCATCTTTATTTTAATCGTTCTTAAATATCTATTCCACCTGAATTTCTTATTTAATTATATTCCAAAGAACTTAACATTTTCTTTGGGCTTAATAACTATATTATTTAATTTAATTTCTGTAATTGATGTTTAATAGGCCTTTATAAAATGCATGAACTTACTTTTCTATACTACAAAAGTTATGCCATATCTCTATGCCCAATCCAGGCATGTTCCATACGCTCGTTTTAACTTAGTACAATTTTCGGCTATAGAATATCCTACTGTCAACATATTTATATTGTCCATAAAGCCGACAACCAAGATGCCTTCCTGGTCCAGCTCTTTATATAAGGTAGTTATATAAATAATAAATAAAATAGGTGATAATGGGGAGCCTTGCAGGACACCCGCGGTAAGGGAGCGGGCCTTGCCTTTTTTACCATTGAGGATTAATTGTACTTTTTGTTTTTCCATGAAACTACTTACTTAATTTGTTACCCATATTGGGTATCCTTTCTGATATAATATGTACGCAAGCCTTTATAGTATAACATTATTAAAAATACCTAAAATGTCCAACTGTAGGAGCAATGCTGTAACGCCAACGCGCCATATAGCATATATAGCCTTTATTACCATTTTAATAGCTATTTCTATGGATCTGATTGGTCTATTCCCCATTTGACCTTTTGGGAGTAACTGACATTATTCCACCACCTTTATAATACAATTTGCCATCACTTTTTCAATTACTTTACCCATAATCTTTAAAAAGGATATTGGTTTGTAAGCACCTAGGAAACTCTTTTCTTCCTTAGATTTTCTGGGTTTCAGTAATACTATTACTATAGCTTTATAGAACGCCTTCAGGTAGTACCCAAGCATAAAACTTTACATTACAATCATAACAAATATTTTAAATAATTATTTTTTATATGTTTTAAAGAATCCTATTAGTAATAAATCTTTGCCAACAATTTTCCACAATTTAATTATTCTTAAAATTGTTTCTATCTCTTCCGGTTTTACTCCTTTAAATATATTGAATTTATTTTCCCAGGGTCTTTCCGGCCACGTGGCGGGATTAGAAATATCCAACAAATTAGTTACAAGGTTTAGGAAAAATCTTTCCCCCAATACCATATTTTTTTCCTCTTTGCTTATAACCCACAATTCTTTATCAGATCAACAACGCAACACCAAAAGGCTTTCTTCTTCAACAGGTTGCCAACTACACAATCTGGCCCATCTTTCTATCTTTCATAGGATTTTATTGTTTCCTAAAGCTTTTACCAAGGCCAATCTCCAACTATTTTTTTTAGCTTCACTTATAGCTTTCTTTAGTGCTACTTAAGCCTTACCAAGGGCTTCCTAGTACCTCTACATTCTTTAATTTATCTATTATTTACACATTTCTTTTACCTTTTTACAAAATATTTCAATTTTATTATTTTATTATAGTATTGGTTGCATCACAAGCCGGGCGTGGCGCAGAACTGCAACCAAAACAATTCTTTTCAATTTTTTAATAAAATAATCTATATACTCGTTAAATTTTTTAAGATTATTCATTCCTTCTGGCATATTTATATTTTATACTTCCGCTTTTATAAGCCCTTTATCCAGATATTTCCACGCCCAACCTTCTAATCTAAATTAGTTCCAAACCGGATCCAAACATAGTACAACAATGTTAAGGCATTGAACAATATAATTAGATCTTTCCTAATCAAAAGGCCTTAATCTTAAACATTTAAATCTTTCATCTACCCACACCAAATCCAATATTAAATCCTTATAACCCTACACTTGCCTAATTATCGTACCTATTTTTGTGGCAAGTTTGAGGTTCCAACAGATCGTTAACTCAAAGATTTCGGAAATGTATCAGGACATTTTTTCCTCTTTATCCCACAAAGAATAATATATATTAAAATCTTTTACTACCACATTCATACCATAAAGATTCTTTAACATCAATTCCAATAATAACAAGTACCTATAATTAAAATCTAGTTTTACGTATACTAATTATATAATGAAAATATTAAACCCTACCTAAATCAACACCGTAACCCAATTATAACCTATTTCTTTCTTCCAATCTTTTGGATTAATTTTTTTATATATATAAATTATGGCTTAACCTATACCATACCACACCAATTTATAATTACCAAATTAAGGACAATCTAGTTTTCCATTGTTAAAATAAGGTTCTTAAATAATTATAATATTTAGTATCCCTTTATTTTTAAAGGTTTGAAATATAATTTAATAGTTTTTTCTTATATTCCAATATATTATAATAATTATATAGTTTTACATATAATTTATATAATATTTTTAAAGGGTTTATTATTTTTTTTAGGGTAATCCCAATCAGAAGCCGTTGCCGCAACAGGGTCTTTCTGGTGGAAGAAGCTTTGGATCAAGGGAATGTTACTGTTAAATCTTATTTTTAAATAAATTTTTATACAAAATTTACTTCTCATCCTTATTTCCAACTTAAAAACGTTATTTATTATAATAATTATTTTAGAAAAGTCTAAAACATTTTCGTTCTAGGAGTTTTATGTTCTTTCTTTATTAGAAATACAATTTTTCATCTTCCTTGGAACTATTAATATAAAATCATCGTATGTGGCACCATATATGTCAAGAACATAACTAGTGTTATTTCTTTCCTTAAATTACTTTAGTTTATATATATATATTTCTTTTATTATATTTTTTTATTTAATTACCTTTAGGTATTTTAGGTTTTATATTTCATATGCCCTACCATAGTTCCAATATTTTTTCAATATTTTACATATTAAATCACCCCTTTTATAAATAAAACCTACATATTTACCATACCTAAACCATTCCTTATAATATTTTATAATATATCCAAAACAATAGCATTTAAAATATTATATTATTTTTATATCCTTTATAAATAATTTACAAAAATAAAATTCAATTTTCTATAATAACTTATTAATATAAAGTTAATGAGCTATATCTAATCCATTAACCTTCATAATTAGAATAGTAAATTTAGCTTTTAAATATTTCTTAAATATAAGGTTAATTTTAAGGATCTCAATTTCGTTCTCTTTTAAAAAGGTTTTTACTAAACCCTATAAATTAATGTAGGCATCTTTCAAATTAACTACTCTTAAATTTTTGACTATTACTATAAAAATTTTATTTATTTCAATTACTTCTTGATTAAATGCCTTTTTAATCCAGTCCTAATTCTTCTTATATTATTCAACTTTAGGTCAAAATATTATTGTAACATCATCACTATAAAGCCAACGTATTATTATAATCTTATCCTTATTAATTATATTATTAACAATTTGTACAATTTCTTCAAGATTTCTCTTTGATATTTTTTGTAATTCTGCCATTATCTTAACCATAATTTCATATTAAAAATAAATCAATATTATAATAATAAAAGTCCAAAATTTAATTACACTTCCAGCAACTACAACCCAAAATCGTTCTTATAACTTCCTAATATTATTTATTAATTTTAATTCTTTATTTATTATTTTTTTAATTAATTCTTTTATTTTATTTAATTTAGGGATATTATTTCGTTATTGTTTTTATTCTGTAGATATTACAATATTAACGTATATCTTCCACACATTCATTGTTTTTTCAATCTCTACCTTTATTTCCTTTACCAAATTATCAATTTCAGGTTTAACCATTTCTATTAATCTATTAATTAATACTACAATCATATCTACTTCATTAAATTTAATTTTTATTTTTATTTTATTTTTTTTTTTTTTTGTAATGATGATCTCCGGGGCAGGCTCATTCAGGCTACAGACCTAACCGTTCACCATCCGTACATCACCCTTTTTATTTCTTCTTAATGGTATTACCATTGCGCATGCAATATAATGCCTTTCCAATATTTATTTCAATGTTAGATTTCTAATAAATTAAATTATTTGGCTTTTTATAAAAGTTTTGTAAAAAGACAATCAAAAAATCGAAAAGTCTCCTCTCAATATAATTTCAACTTAAAAATAATTCTATATAAAATTAATATTATAATTAAAGTTATTCTTTAATATTAAATAAAATAAAAAAAATTCTTATAAAATAAGAAAAAGAGGAAAAGGTATAATATATATTAATTATTAATTACTTTAATTTCCTTATTAAAATAATAAATATTAAATATTTAATATTCTTTATTAATTAATTAAATATTAAAAGATTAATATTTTTTATTAATTAAATAAATATTAATAATTTAATATTTATTATTAAAAGGGTAAATATTATTAAATTAATATTTTTTATTAATTTTAATTAATATATAATATATTAAAATAAAGTAAAAAAAATTATTAATATAATTAATATTATAAGAGAAAAATAAATTATTCTTCATATAAAATAATTAATATATATTATAATTAAATAATAAATATATTAAAAAAAGTAATATTAAAATTAAAGGTATAATTTAAATATAAGATTTAATTTATAAATATTATTAAGTTAAAAATTCTTAATTATTACTATATTAATATTTTTAAATTTATAAAGTAAATAAAATCAGGATAAATTATTCTTTTATTAATTTTATAAATTAAGATTTTCCATATTATTACTATTGGCCATCTTAATTTAACTTCTTTAAATTTTTTATAATTCCATAAAAATAATTTATTTTTAATTAAAAAAGATTTAAGGGTTATAAAGAAATTAATATTATTCTTTTTTATATATATGCCTTTTCTTATTAATATTATCTTTAATATTAATTAAATTTATTTTAATAATTTTACAAAATTTATATCTAAAAAATTTTTAAAATATTCTTTAAATTCATCCAATATTTTATTAATTATTTAAATGTAAATTTAATTCCAATTAATTTCTTTTTAATTAATTAAAATATATAATATTTAAATTATTTTTTATTATATTATAATATTTTTAAAATTTATTATTTTAAATTTTATTAAATTATAATTAAATTATTATATTAATATAAATTATTTAAAAATATATTTAAATAATTTCTTTAATTTATTTATATTTTCCTAATTAAAAAAGATTTTATTATTAAAAGATTAGCTTTAAATCAAACTTTTTAATTACTTTTTTTATAATATTATAAAATAAAAAAATAATAAATCTTTAATTATAATAAAATAATAGGAATTTGGGGAAAGATTTTTATAATAGTGTAGAATAATGATAATCCATCATAGGAAAAAGGTTTAATAAAAGATAGGATATTGTTATTGTTTGTATTATTATAATAAAATCTTCTAAATTATTATAATAATAACTTTTCCTTATTAATCTATATTATTATATTCAAATAATATTAATTAATATTAAATTAAATATATATATAAAAGAAATAATAATAAAAGCAAATAATAAATAAAATAATATAATAAGATTTATATATTTATAAGTTTTAAGGAGGAAAGTTATCTACTTTGAGCTTAATAGGTTTAAAATCTTTATATATATAATATACTAATTATATAATACCTCCTTTGTTTGTTATAGGGGTTTACAATGCCTGGTAGCATACAACCATCACATACATGTATAATATTAAAGGAATTATTAGATTGCGATATATTGTTATATTTGGTAAGTAAATAAAGCTATTTAAGAATTAGGAAATTTATGGATTAATCCATTTTAAATGGGAACCTGGGTTTAACCCTGGTACGTACTCTAATTACATAATAAGTTAAATAGGTGCTATAGAATTCTTTCTTATTAATATACCTTTATAGAAATATTATATTAAAATTATTACTAATTTTTTAATTTTAATAATTTTATAAATTTATAATATTTATTTTTCTTAAATAATTTTATAAAATTATTTGTAAGATTTTCTTTTTTTAATATATATTTTAATATAATATTATTATTATTTATTTTTTATTTAATATAATGGTATTTTTTTTAAATATATTTCTTTTAATAATTTATTATTAATTTTTTAATTTAAATTATTACTATTATATTATTATATAATATTATAATAAATCTTAATAATATAAATCTTAATTTTTTAAAAAAGTTCTATATTTATACAATATTAGTTACTACATTACCTAAGGCAATATATTCAATTTCACTAGAATTTTTTACTATAATAGGTTGAAGTTTAGTGTGCTAAAGTATTAATAACCTAATTATAAAGAATATATATCTTATAATTAATTTTTTTATAATAAAATTAAAAATATAATTTATATTTATAATATTATATAACCTTAATAAATTATATATATAATATAAATAATTATTATTTAATTTATAATAATATGTATTTTATTTCATTATATTTCTTAAATATCTTATTATTTATTTAATGTTAATTAAATGGGTTTTTATAGGATTACATATAAAATAAATTTATATAAATATTATAAAATTAATATTAAATTTTATAATATATATTGGAAAATTTATTTTTTTAATAAAGGAAATATATTTAAAAATTTTATTTATATTAATAACATCTTCCAAACTACATACCTAAATAACTTTTTTTTTTAAAATTAAATGATATTAATACCATTTTCTTTTCTTTTAATTTAATATTTTTTAATATTTTTATAATATATTATTCTTAATTAAAATAAACATTTTTTATAAAAAAAGAACACATAATTTTAATTTTAAGGAATTAATCTATAATTTCTAAATCCATAATAAGTATATTTTCTTTAATATTTATTATTAGTATTAAAAGGTATTTAATATTTAATCTGTAAAGTAAGAAGTTGTTTATATATACCATATTATTTGATATTAATGGTATATATTTTTTTTAGTTAATAACACATATATATATCTTTATTATATTATATTAATTTATTTTAAACTATATAAAAGATTTATAAATTTAATAATTTTATTAAATACATATTTATATTTATTTATTTTATTTAAAAACATTTTAAAATATTTTTTTAAAAATGGGAAAAACTTTATAAAAATATCCTTTATTAAATTACTATTTAAATATATAATTATAAAATTAATTTAAATAATGTGTTAATTATTGAAAACTATAAACACCATTAATATTCATTATAATATCATATAAATGGTTATAATAATTATTTTATTATAATTAATATTTTTTTATTATATAAATCTTTGTATATAAATATATATCTTATATTTATTTAATAAGTTTATTAATAAAAATTTTTTTTTTAATATTTATTTATTATTTATTAAATATTTTTAGGTAATATTTTGCAATTTTTTAAAATTGAATATTTTATGTTCAAAGTTCTTTCAAATTTTTTTGAAGATTGTTTTAAATTATAAATCTTAATTATTATTAATTATGGTTTTTTTAATTATTAGGTTATTTTTATTAATTTAAAATATTTTATTTTATATAATTATATTAATAAAATATTTTTATATAAAATTATTTTTTTTAATTTATTTAAATTTTTTAAAAAATATTTTGATATAGATGAAAGTATTTATAATATTTTTTTAAATAATATCTAAATATAATAATAAAGAGTTATTAAATATACCTTTTTAATTTATAATAATTATAAAAATGTTATTAATTTTATTTGGAATTTAATAAATATATAAATTTAGGATGATTTTTTTGGGTTAGTTTTTTTTTTTTAATTTAATTTGTTTTTTTGTTAATGATATCTTTATTTATAATGTTGTTATTAATATTTTATATGTTGACTTTAAGAGCTTTGATTGTTTTTTTATAATGGAAATGTTTTTGTATATATTTAAGAAATAATTTAATAATATCTTTCAGGTTTAGAATATTATTATTATTTCTAAAATATTTATAGAAGATAATATATAATATTATTAAGAATCTACTTTTTTTTAAGAATTATATAATATAATTGTGTTTTTTATAATAATTTAGGAAAATAATTTTTATATTATATATTTTAAATTTTTTAATTGTTATAATTTTATTATTTGGATTAATTAAGGTAAAATAATAATTTTTAAGGATTTTTAAATATATGTTATTTAATTTATAATTTTTTTTAAATTTTAAATAATTTTTATATTATTTAAATAATATAATACCTTTATAAACAAATATTTTAATTTTATTAATAATATATACAATTATTTTTAAAATAAAATTTTAAAAATAAATAAATATTTTTATTTTAATATATATAATTTATACCTTATTTGATAAAAAATATATATCCTTTTTTACTATATTATTCTAATATTAATTATATAATATGGATAAAATTAATTTTATATCTTTTTCTTTATAAAAAACTTTTAATTAATTTATATCAAATTTTTATTTATTATTGATTTATAGGGTTTTTATTTAATATTAGGAGTTATTGATTTGATTAAAAAAGGTTTGGAATATCTTGTATAAATATGTGAAATATTTGATAATAATTGTTATTATTTTGTCTTTTATTTTATATACCATAAATTAATATTATAAATTATTATTATTAATTATTAATATAAAATATTTATTTTTTTTAATAAAGGTAGGTTATAAAAAATTTATATTATATTAAATTATTTCATCTATGTAATTCACTTATTCTCGGAATTTTTTTAAAGGTATTTTTATTATTTTTACTTAATTATAAATAATATATAATAGGTTTTTAATTATTTTTTAATTTAAATTAATATTTATAAATTTATTAATAATTTATTTTATTTTATTTATATTAAGGTAATATAATTAATAATATTAGAAAATTAATTTATTTTTTGTTTTATTAATTAATTTTAATAATTTTAATGATTTAAAAGATTTAATTACCTTTTCTAATTTTTGATCATTATTTTTTATATTTATTCCCAATATATGTTTTTATTATTTTAATAATGGTGTTATTATTGATTTTAATTTATTATATTATTAGAAATAAAATCTTTATTTTTATATATTTAAGATTATTAAAATTGTCCTATTAATATTCTATATATATTAATTATTTATTTAATTACCTGTTTTATATAAAAATTTCCTAAAAAAGATCTTAAAGGGAAAATCTTTAATAAGAAGTATATATTTTAATATTACTTTAATAATATTATTATCTTTCTTATAAAATTTATAAATAATTATTTTTATTTATATAATTAATATAAATTTTATTTTAATATTTATAATATATTTTTTATTATTAATATTAATTATTATATTAAAAAAAATTATTTGGATTATTTATAATATATATATTAATTCTTGTATTAAATAATAATTTATATATTTTAAATAAAGAATAATAATATATTTTATAATCTTTTCCAATTATTATATTTTTTGTTAGAATTATTATGAAATTTTATATATTATATGTTGAATTAATCTCCAAATATTTTTTATTATATATTGTAATTATTGATTTTAATATGTTTTTATTAATTTTGGCTATGTAAATATTATTGTTTGAGTTTGTGTATTGATTTAGTTTAATAAGTAATTATAAAGCCTGATTTGCTTAGGTTCGATTAATATTTTAAATAATATTTTAATTATTAATATTTTTTTTATAATCTTTTTTAAAATAACCATATTTATTACATTTATAACAAAAAGGATTTTTCTTATTATTCCATATAGGTTTATTATTAAAAATTTTTGATTTTTTAAGGAATTTCTTACCCCATTTCTTCAAATTTTTCTTTATATTATAAATTAAATTGAAATTATAATTCTTTAAATTAATTTTAATTTTAAATTTATTAATAAAATTATTAATTATTTTTATAATTATATAATTCTTTTAAAAATATATAATTTTATAAATTATTTTGATCTATTCCTTAACTTTCTCTTCATAATTATTCAAAAATATTATTATTTTTTATTTTAGGGCAAGAGGCATGTTGGCCTCCTATACGCTATATGCAATTTATTACCATTTTAAGTTATATTAGATAAGGTCCTTTCTATCATAACTTATTATAATAAATACCAATTAAAACTTTTATTATTAAACCTTACTTATAAAGGTATAGGTATAATTTAATAATTTTAAAACTTTTATACCTTTTTATATATTAATAATTAAATTAAATAAATTATATTTATATATTTTTATAATTATTTATATTATTTATAATTTATTTATTATAATTAATTTTATTTTTTTAATATAATTAATTTTCTTAAATAATAATATAAATATTTCTTTATATATTAGCCAATTTAATTAGCCCTTTAGGTAATTATTTTTATCTAATAAAAAATTAAATTTTTTCTATTTTAATATAATTTTTATATTAATTAGTTTAAAGGATTATTATTTTGATTATAAATCTTTCTTTACTTTTTTATCTTTCTTTTTTTTAGAGATAATAGAATTAGGTTATTAGAAGTTAAGGCCTTATTATCTTTTAATTTTAAATTGTTATTTAATAATTTATATCCATTTCCATTTAATTTATCTAATAAATCTAATAGATCGGGATTATTATTTATTATGATAAGGTTGTTAAAGGTGATCTTTTGGGTTTGTTTTTCCTTTTTTGATTTTGATTTCTTCACTTTTTTAAATTGTTTTTTTATTTTTTCTTTATGTGGTATTTTGTTGAGAATTTAAGAAAAAATTTTTTGTTTTGTAAATGTTATGGGTTTGATTGTTGCTTTGTTAACTTTTTTGTTTATTGGGTAAGGTGTTAATAGTAATTAGTTAATTAAATCCAATTATTTTAATTTATATAATAATCAGTATTTATTGCTTTTATAGAAGAATTTCCCGTTAATTTGTTCTATTGATGGTAAAATTGGAAGCAATATAAGTAGATTGTTTTTTAGAAAAATGTTAAATATATTACAAATTAATATTTATAACTTCTTTATTTTTTTAAATTTTTTTTCAATTTTAACCTAATAATTAACCATTTTATTTAAATTATTTTTTATTATATAAAATATATTTTAAAATTTGTATGTAAAAATCTTAATAAATTTATTATTATTATTTTATTAAATTACATTAATGTTAAAACTTATTTTAACTTTTTCTACTATTTTTTTATATTATTTGAATTTTAAATACAACTTAATTTGTTTAATTATAAATTTATTTAATAATTCTTTTTATTTTTTTAGGTTATTTTGTAAATTAATAATAATTATATTTTATTATTTTTCTAATTATATTATACACATTTGCAACTTATTTAATATCCCTATAATTCTTATGCTTTCAAGTTTTCTTTAACCTACATCAATTATTTTAATTTTATTAAAATCCAATTTTATATTAAATGATATTAAAAATATTATATAATAACCATTATAATTATTAAAATTTTTATTTTTAAATAAAATATTATTATAAAAGAATTATTAAATTATAATACATTATTATATTTAATAAATAAATAAAATTATCTAAGAATTAAGAAATTTGTAGGTTAATTTATTCTAAGTGGGGACCTAGGTTTAGTCTTAGTACGTACTTTAATTATATAATAAGCCAAGCAGGTGTTATAGAGTTCCTTTCTGCCAACAACTAGTTAATATTTAAATAGTGATATGAATTTCTAAGAAATTAATGAAAATTAATATAATATAGAATATTTAATAAATATTAGTCCAATATTTTTTTTTTTTTTTTTTTACTTTGAGATGTATATTATGATTATAGATATAGTATTTAATAGGAAGTATTAAACGTTATGTTGATGCTTAGCAGGGGAGTGCGCCAGCTTTCTTGACGCCTGCCTGCCTGGTTACTTGGTTCCCAGTTGGTAGATATTAGGTAATAAACACCTATTATCCCCTGTTTCGCCCAACTTGCAGAGTTAACTATTACTTAGAAGCCGGCTTTTCTTTGCAGTGGGTTGGCGTCAGCACTTATCCCATCTCACCATATTATCATCATTTCCGACAGCGAGCATCAAGCTCAATTACATCGGCCCATCGATCGCAACATGCACACTAATTGAGATATTCGAGTAGTGTGCTTGCGTCTAGAACGCCGCACGATCATATCGTATCGTCGTATTGTGTTGTTGCAGAAAAGGCGATGCGTTAGTTCAGGAGTTGCTCATCTGAGATGTATACCTACCTACTGCCTGCCTACCTACCTACCTAGGTACCTATCTTTGCACAATATTCGCAACTTCAATTCGCTCATCTGATTGGAGCTGAGCAACTCTCTACGAATATTTTCAGCAGGAATTTTCTTCCAATAGAAATCTTATACCTGCAGTATCTAACAGGAACCCCTACTTTTTCAGACAGCCCCATTCATGATCGGAGTGCCCGGTAATAAGATGGTTTTCTTGATAGCCAGCATTATTACCTATCACAGTAGTATTGCCCCTACTCTACCTACTCAAGTGAGCCGTGCCATCAGCAGATGACTGCAGAGGCAACCTTTTTTTACGCAACCTTTGATTGATTTCATTAGCTTACATAGCATCATCATCAGCAGCTTCGACCCTTTTCTAACTTTCAATCGCTTCTCTTAGTTAACTCTATTGTTTCTAGCTCTTGTCGCTTGACATACCAACCGTCCGCTTGGCGAGAAAAACCGTCGTCTGCCAAGCTGGGGTAAATAGTTGCTAAGGAACTATGGAACCTGGTCCGCCTGGATACGTTTCGACTATTACCCACATATCTTGGGGTTGACTTTAGCTGCTCAAAGATGAGTTGGAGACGAGTCCGCATTCGCGTACTACCTACAAACCAGGTAGATATCTACTGTACTGTGTGGTATAATTTCTGCCCGTTGACCAAACGGGCATAGACGCACGTCAGCGTCGACTCCCTACAGGTCGGGACGTAAACATCCTGGTTCTGTGCAGTCTCTACAGCTTGCAACTATGCATGTCTGCATGTTTCTGACTGATATTGCTGATTGAATCCCAGCATAGACGGCCTGCTACCCTTGCTAGCCATGTTCGTACCTTTATTCATGCCAGCCACAAATTCTCCTTTACTATTATGTCCGTCATCTTATTGGTTTTGGTACTAGAAACCCCCTTCTACAAGCCGGAACCTTTTCTCGAGTAAGCTTTAGTGAAGTACCTAACCTAGTCCCTGACATGAAAATGCACACAAGACTCTTCATTAGTCGCGTGGTATCCTAGTCAGGAGCCAGGAGATGTATACTTAATGTCCTCTCTCCAAAGATGTTCCAAATAATATCCACATCGATAGTCCAGGCTTAGATCCATGTCCTTTTAAATAGGCAGAACAGCGTCAAAAAAGGTGGCGCACTCCCCTGCCAACCAACACAATAATCTCTAATACTTAATATCAAAAACCTTATTTATAAAAGCTGCATCAGAATTAGAAATGAAATTATAAAAAAATACTATATGAATATTTATTCAATATAATATTTAATTATGTTTTTAGATGATTTTTTAGAGTTTTATTTTATCATTAAATGTCTTTGGAAAATATAATATATTTGTATATTTCAGTAGTGCGTGCGCCAGCTTTTTTGACGTCTTTCTGATAGGTTTACAGGTCTGGTGCGAGTGAACGCTGGAGCTATAAGATTCTCTGGAGCCCCGATTGTTGATGCTGTGGTGGCTAAGTGGACCTTGATACTCTTTTACGATTCATGAGTTGCAAACACGTCTAATTAACTCAACCATCTAACCTAGATATTTAACGACTCACGTTGGTTCGCAAGTCCTATTTTAAGACGAGAGATGCCCACTCGTCGGTCCTGCTAACGAGTGAAACCTTCCAAATTAACGACTCCAATCTTCGCTCGGCTAGTTATGCAGCTTTTACGATTCCGTTGAATGAAGCAAACATAGGCCCGACGTCTCTATTCGATACCGATTCGGGTAGCGGGCCGTTCCTATTCACACAATATATCAACTTGGAGTCCAGCTATACCCGAGTCCCTTCGAATATCTGATATTACCTGCTATACGAAAATGGGGCGCGAGTTAACAGCAGGAGAGCTCGAGGCGATCAGCCTCATCGAGCGAATCGGCTCCGTGTTCTCACTATTAGGATGTCTTTTCGTTATCCTTACCTTCTCTCTCTCGAAGGCATTCCACAAGCCTATTAATCGCCTTGTCTTTTATGCCTCCTTCGGTAATATGATGACCAATGTTGGAACATTAATGTCAAGGAGATATGTAACAGAGCTTGATTCGTTCGGATGCCAATTTCAAGGTTTTCTCATACAAATGTAAGTTATCTGTCAATATCCCCTCGTTCAATTTACTAAATTGGGTTAGGTTCCTGCCTGCCGACGCTTTCTGGACTTTGGCTATGGCATTCAATGTTTATCTGACTTTCTACCACAAGTTTGATGCTGCTAGGCTCCGGATGATGGAAAAATGGTAAGTCTTCACTTTATCGTGATGTCTTAAAAACCTAGTATGAAGCTCAGGCTAACATCAACTTTAGGTACCTTTTAATATGTTACGGTATCCCATTCGTCCCCGCACTTACATACGTTTTCATAAGAACCGAGTCGGCTGGCAGGATGTATGGCAACGCCACGTTGTGGTGTTGGGTTAGCTCTGGATGGGATATCTTTCGAATCCTTACTTTCTACGGTCCTGTCTGGTAGGGATTCAAAACCCAATTTGTCGGAAACCTACAATGCTAACACTATCCAGGGTCGTTATCCTACTCACCATGGCCATTTATATCCGGGCAGGCAAAGATATATATCAGAAGCGCAAGCAATTACGAAGTTTTGGCGCCAGTAGCAGTGCCCACGACCCCGAAGCGCTAAGCATGAACGATCCATACTCAGTGAAGACAACAGAAGTGACAGTCACATCAGAATCCATTGAAGAGAGTGGGAGTGGAATCGACCTCGCACCTCTTGGGAGATTCGGCATAACTAAAAGCAAACCGTCGTATTCAGTGACAATATCATCAAATAATAATAAAGGAAACACTAAAGCACAAGAGAATATCGCGCCTCCTATCCCGAGCAACGTGCCACAAACGCCATCCGCAGCACAGTCACGAGCTAAGTCCCAAAAAAGAAGGGCGAACTTTGAGGCCAACAATGCTGCATGGTCCTACAGTAAATGCGCCATCCTTTTCTTTACGGCGCTTCTCGTTACTTGGCTACCCTCGACAGCGAACCGTGTGTACAGTATCGTGAATACGAACGATGTACTAGCGGCCCTAGAAATTATGAGTGCAATCGTTTTACCACTTCAGGGCTTCTGGAACTGTTTGATCTATGTGGCGACAAGTTGGGACTCAGTCAAAATGGCGTTTTCGGATCTCCGAGTCCGCGTCACCGGTCGACGTCCCGAGTTGAGCCAGTACGGCAGCGATCACCAGGATAAGCGAAATTTTGCATTCAGGCTTGGGAGCCGAAATTCACAGAAGGATATAGAGACCGAATCAATGACGGAGCTTGCTAATAGCGACAGAGCGTCGCAGTCGAACCATGATATTAAGGGGCAAGCCACATGACGATACCATAATTAATTAGATCTTGTTAGCATTTTTACTACCTATCTCGCTGGAGCATAGGTACTTAGCATACATATCTTAAGCAGCGATGTTCTTGAATGTACAAAAAAAACTCGTTGTTACATAAACTGAATCATTATCTACGAATTATTAACCAAATGATACACGGTTCGACTAATTCAGTCTTTCCGAATTCTAGGCGATGCAACGTCCCCAAGTTTCGCCTTTTGCCAAGGGTCAAATTGGGTGGTTCGGGACACCCCAGGATGGAAACCCGGTCTCAAAAGAGGTGCGATTCCGTTGCGATGGTAGTATTGCCCCTCGAGGCAGCGGGACGAGAAGGGACCAGACCTGTTAGTCGGGCCTTTCCCCTCGACGCTCAAGTACCAGCTAAAATATGGAGAAATTCGAGCTTTCTTGGTTGAGTAGTGCGACTAAACAAAAACTTCTTTCTAACCTTCCTACTCGAGCACCGAATTACATACCAAAGTACATATACGCTATTCTACATAGATTGTCGGGTCTGACAATGGCTGAGAGAATGTATATGCATACACGCAGGTACCCAATGCAATGATAGATCCGACCCGTCGAGCTAATGCATAGATTTAATGCATACGAATTTGCACATACCCTTTGTTTTAATGTTTAATGCTGGTATTACCGACTTAAATCGAGAAGGTGGCGGTGAAAGACAAGATCTTTGCCAAGTGAAGAATATCTAGTTGGGGACGTGACGTCGTGGGTGATCTGAAATACCTTCTCCTGGTCTTCTTAGTCTGCACATCTCAGTTCCGCCCAGCGCATCATTTATTACGTCGTCCCTATCAGCACTGTTTGAATAGCACAGTTTTCCCGGTATATAAAGACATTGACAACTTCTAGGCATAGGGTTGGTAGGAGTAGAGAAATCTTCCATGCGAGTTGGGTTAGGTTAGGTACTTGTGGGAACCATGGAAGCATTTGAGGCGCCCGGAGGTCGTAATAGGATGCGGAACTTGTCCGTCGGGACTCCTTGGCGTACATATAAGGCATTATGACCCCGATGGCGTCCCCGATGGCAAACCAGGGGGGCTCTTTGTGCATACACACCTGGGCTATAATACGTAACTAGCTGCTAGGGTAAACTTAAAGCTACAGTAGGGGCTTTATAGATAATATAAGGAGGTAGATCAGTAAGAATATAGCGCCTATAAGGCTGATTTATACCAGACCCAAGTACGGTACTAGCTCCAACAAACTTAAGTGACCATACGTGAGATTTGAAGGCTCAAGCAAGTAAGAGGCGTAGTGATGTCGGACATTTTCTAGAATAAATATTTGCCAGCCATATTGACCTTACATCATCATCATATAGTATATATTCAAAATATCAACACTGTTTAACGCCATGCCGTTGCCTCGAAAAACATTTCCTAATATTGGATTTTATAATAAACAAGCCTTGTTTTCAATACCTACCTCATGTAGGACCTGTGGGGTACCAGCTCTGAGAAAGGTCCCAGGAAAGTTCCGAAGGAAAGAGAGAAAAAACCTCCCAATAAATTCGGAAGTTATACGCAGATACAATGTATTTTATGAAACGTCCTTGACGAAGTATTGGCCAATCAAATATCACAAAATCGAACTTTGAAGCTCAAATAGGTAAAATAGGTAAAGTTGTTTGCTCCAGGAACCATGTACCTGCATACCTGCATACCAGGTAAACACACGAAGTCTCTGCAGTGATATCCCTCTAGTCTTTTCTACGAGGTAATTAGGTAAGTAGTTAATTAAAATACCAAACCATTTCTCGCGGGAGCATGAAAAGGAACATGAAAATTACAAAGCAACGGGGCGAACGTAAGAAGAAAAGTTCTCGGTAACACAGAAATCTCACCGTCTAGCGGTCGTATTCCATGCAGCTATGGACCGTGGCCTCGGGTCTAGTGGAATGGCCTACCATACGGCTTGTCGTGAGGTGCCATCGCGTCCCAGATACAGCAGTGATCAGAGCGCTCGGTGCTGCTGATAATTGACATGCAACCGGGGGGGCTCCAGGGGGTGGCACCGTGGCAAAGGGTCTGCAAAATTCAACATTCTCCACAATATCTCGGACTCGCGTACATCGTACAACTACCTACCAGACGGCGAAAGCCATTCATTTTTTTTTTATTCCGTGTATCGTGCTTACATATTAAGGCTCGGTCTTGGCTCGATTCCGCAGATGCCAGATGGGAGTGAATATTTTGAGCAGGTTGCACAAGTTAACGGGCTTCACTATAATACAATTTAAGCAAGCTGAGTAAATAAATAAATAAAAACAAACAATATTATGCCACAACTTCGAGACTCTCTTTCTTCACTCCATCCGAGGATCTATCAGATATATGTCCACTCTAAATTCACATCTCCGACACATGCCAACGTATCATTTCGAGGGAATTACAAAGCCACGAGCATACCCTACGATTAACAACTCCCGTAAGGCTATCACATTTCGGCGCCCAGTAAATGATTGCGCAGTGGCGTCGTCTGTGCGGTCGAAACAGACCTTCGCACGAGCCCCGAGTTCGATGACTACGTACCTGGACGCCCGTACTTGGAAGAGAATCATACGCTTCTCTGATGAAAGATAGGCCGGATGCATTGATAATACCTAATACCTCCGTGTCCTAGGTGCCGGTACGTAAAGTATCGAGCAAACACCCTTTTCAATGGAGGCCCAATAAGCTAGTGACCGTGGGGTTTGGGGAAGATCTAACAATTTGCCTTCGCAAGTCGTACGACAGTCTCAATACGCAGGCGTATTGGTGAATGGCTTGCAGCATCAAATTTAACGTGCATCAAGTACTATTACCCTATTATACTCGACCAGTTTCCTTCACGTGACAGAGGAGCGTCGATGGAAACAGACAAACCAAGACGTATTAACTGGGAATTATTATAGATCCATTATGCTGTTCCTGCGTAAGAATAGGTATGCAGGTACGAAGACAAGCAAACGCACAAAATGGCTCCTACATATGCATAGCGCAACGCTTTTCGATCCATCCCATAGATGACTATCTATAGGCTAGAATCACATATCACTTCTGTATCTCGGTAAGCACCCATAAGGAACACCCGAGTCCTAATCGCGCCTAAGCTATTAGCCTCAAAGCCGTAGTACGGCACCACAGCGCCGGCTATTAGATCTCGAGGTCTACCACGGAGTGACAACTCAGCACCCACTCATAGATCATAGGTTACCAACTAACGGCTTCCATGAACGGATAGCCGCAGTTTTCCCCCATACATGCGTGGTTCGGGTATCCCGGTATACAGTCCGGTGTTTGCTGCGATTCTGCTATAGCCCGTGGATCTCAAGGGCATTGCCATGGGTAGAAACCGAGCTGGGTGCTTGGCAAGGTTGCTCGGGGCTCTTGTGCTCGTCGAATACCGCTTGCTCGCGATCCTCCCGTCACGATGCTCGGTTCTGATAATATTGTTCTTCATTCTCCAGTTAGTATTAAAAGAGTTGTTCAAATAAGGCATCTCTCTATCGCGATCATGTTGATAGGGGTAGGCTGAATACCTGTTTAAATCATGTCCTCCTAACGCAACGCTCGTAGTATATAAGGCCCGTCTCACATCTTACACTTTATACAACTCATTATCATTATATTACAACCTTTCTTAATCGTTTCGAAACTGCATAAGAAGTTCCTCAGGTAAAACTTCGAAGAAGGTACCTCGTTTAAATGGTGCAATTCGGTTAACTAGCACGAGCTGAAATAACCACATTCCTTTGAATGGCATTATAAACTCACCCAATCAAATCTACAACATAAATGATAAATGCGAAGAGTAGCTCAAAGGCATCGAGGCCTTCAATTCGCAATATACGAATTACGTAACGATAACTATTACCTATACTTGATATGTCTTCATCATTACTTCCGTATAAAGACGAAGTTTATACTCGCTAAAGAGCTTTCTTAACACATAGATGGAGAATAATAGTGTCACGAGGGCTAGTATGCGCTACCTACCTGTCCTTAAACTTGACGTTATGTTTATAATAATTCTAATCTATGGTATTCGTTACAGGTATCAAGTACTCGACCAAAATCAAGAAAGAGTTAGCTTCGTATTGGATATGAATGTTTCTGTCTAGGTTATATCTTATGATATCTCGTCACATTGACGGTTACTGATCGATATGTATGTGACCAAGTGTGACTCGGCGGTATAGGTACAGATCCAGCTTCAAAAGCATGGGTCCTATAGGGCCAAAGACCGGGCATTCGGCGAGAGCGTCTATTCGGAGGGTTAATCTCGATCTCTGAGCTATATAATGACGAGCCAGTTCTCGTCACGATTCAGGGGATGAGGAAAAGGGGCAAGTAAAGGCAGTTGGGGGGGGGGGGAGGGACTGAATAATTTTTAAACGTAGTCCATGAATAATACCTTGATGAAAATCTACCTACCTCGAAAATAACGCGTTAGTATTTCCATTCCAATTTCCATTCCACGTAATTACAGCGTGCTATTGTGCTCAAGTAACACAATCTACACCATGGTCTAGAAGACCGAGATGTAAAACAAGATATGGTTTGGGCCCACTGGGGAGAAAATAGTTACCTAATGTACGAAAAAAAAAAAACCCCTAAAAAACAAACAAACGCTCAAGTGGAGGTGTTTATCGTTTGGTAGGTACCTACTACTTTACTACTTGGATATGTCATCTAATGTCATCCTAGAAAGGTTGGAGTTAACTCGAAGCGGATTTCGAAAGAGCGAAAGAGCGCTTGAAGAGGAAATGAACGGGAAGTTGCGTCTCTTGATCTTTATTAGTGCAGGATCCCGTAGTGCCGTAAATTTCTCATGTTGAGCAGGTACGATTCTACCGTACTTTACAATTTACAATGTACTTGCCATAGTTTTTAAAAATTCAAAACCGGCTTAGAATTTGATCCAGCTTCAAATTTGTCTCACCTTTCAATCTAAGTTTCCAACCTTCTTCGTTTCCTCAAGTGTTCCTCAGGTGCTTCTCGGGTAGTAGTTATCAGGTCTCACTTCTTCTCCTATCTCCCACCTCCTGCACCTCCTGCACCTCCTACACCTCCCGCACCTACATGCACTTTATATGTCTTGGTTTACAAGTCCACTTACTGCCTTTTACATACTTATTACAAGTCGAGCCCCTTCGCTGATTCCGTACCACTCTGGCAATTGAAGCAGGCAATTCGCCAATAACGAGTGGAATAACGAGTGGCGGGGAGCTCTTGAATCTTTTACGAAAACCACCGTATACGAGATTCAGCTGTCTTCGTCTTCCCGAACCCCTTTCCTCCTAACACCCTCTAACCAATGCCCAATCTTCCGGTCTGTCGGATACCTAATTAAAACTCCGTCTAATGAGTACGTGCGAAAGCACTTCTAATGCTAGATAATAATAACATGGAACATCCAGCCTCCTTTGGGAGTTAACTTGACTGCCGATGGAAGTTTGGCCGTCATTACACTACTTACCTTGTACTACTATTGTGCTAGGTCCTTGGAAGCCCTCATCCACGAAATCTACTATCACAAAATCGTGATAAGTATAAAAGAATAAAGTAAAATTTGAAAATTACAGCTTCGGATGGCTAGTTGACCACAAACAGCCATTATGTTCGACGTTATCTGGACTGATCCCAATCGGGAGCTGCTAGGCGAGCGGATGGTGAGAAAAGAGCAAGAGGCCAAGATGAAAGAGCAAGAGAAAAAGCAGAGATCTGATAGCAGCCGTCGATCTATCTCGACCGAGAGTACGGCTTCTAGTGACCGTGGATTTAGTATCTTCTCGGTTAGAAGCCGAAGGAGGACCCCAAGTTCGCCTAACCCAAAGAAACCGACTACACCTCCCGCTCTCCCAGTACGTAGCTTTGGAAAAGCTAACCGAACATCAGCTTATGGTGTTAAGACCTTGCTTCTCCATCAAGACGAATCAGAAATCACTGTAAAACCTGCTGAGAGAGGCTACTTCCCTACACAAGCTTCGGAAGCAGCTGAGGTCTCCAGTCTATCATCGCCAGGTGGGAAGCTTAAGCCCTTCCGGCTGGTTTTTATAATCGCTAATTATCGGCTACGGCAGATTCTACCTTATCAAAATGGACAGAGCCATCTGCTATGACCAATAGCACTGGTATCGGGGCTTCCGTGAATGACGCCACAAAGTCTGAGTATCTGATCCAGAACCTAGGGCCTTCCTCATTCATTACAAGAACTACAGAAATCGTATACTCACCCCGCGATTCGGACACAGACATCGACCAGTTGGCTTCCGATATCCACATCTCGGCTAGCCAGACAAAGGCCCCAACACCGCCAATACAAGAATTCCCAGAGTTTCCAGTGAGAACGTAAGTATATAGGATTCATAATACAGCTAACAGTTATACTGATCCTTTTTGGCCTAGGAATTCTATGGCATTCGACGATCCCGGGTCTACTAGACATTCTTCTAGATCGCTGCATACTCCGCCTCCTCTCGAACTCCAGAGTAACACAACCATATATACTCCCGGGTGGAATAGTATCGACAGGTTAGGAAATCCGGATGCCTGGAGGCCTCCTCACGAATGGGACTGTACCTCAAATAGAGAAACAGTGGCTCACCCCGAAGAGGAAGGATTGTATAATTCAATGATTAGCGACGACTCTGATCAATGCATGACCCCAAGCCTTGCAGTGCTACAACGCGAGGTTCGAATGATGGCAGCGGCCAGTCCCGAGCTCATTCTCGCCAATATTAAATCCGGTATGGGCAATTCCGCAGACGCGACTGTTTACAAAGAACTGGAGATGACTAAGAAACGTTGGATGTTTTCTGCGCTACACCATGAGGGCTATGTTCCACTCGTGGAGTGTACAGATAACTATCCGGGTAGTCCAGATTCGTCTAAGCCCCCTAGATCTGCTAGGATCCTTGCGCTATACGAATCCCCAGGTGCGTACTCTAGTAATCACGTTTCCTGAAGTTGGCCTAATGATACATGTCTAACTAGCCTCTGCGTCGTTCCTCGCTGCCCTACACCCACAAACCTCGATATCGCATCTATCACCAAAACCTATATCACCAAATCTATTCCCAAATGTGCAGCCATTACTTGTACCAGCAATATCTGCATCGGCGGGTTCTCGGCCGCTGGCTCCACAGCTGTACTCTGCTGTAACATGTCTACCTATGCCTGCATTATTTCCATCGAGCGAGATCCCCCCACTTCTCCGCCATGTCTACCGTTGTCTCGCCCCCGGTGGTGCTCTGCACTTAACTCTTATAGACCCTCAACCAGTCTCGTCTTCAATGGGCCCCAAACTACGACAATGGCTATTCGAGAAGCTTTTGGTACAACTTGAGAAGAAGTGCCGTACTACGTTACCAAGCGACACATTTCCCGCTTGGTTGGCTGTTGCGAAACTTCGTGGATTTGGGAGCACCATTACGACCATTTCTGTACGTGCCGTACACGAGGGTGATATTACAACAGAAGACGCAAAGGAGCAAACGTCGGTAGAAAGTGAACTTCGGTGTCTCATCTCAAGAATGTTGTGGCAAGAAATATGGGGAAAGTTCGTCCACGCCGACCGATGGTGGTGGGAGGAGGAAGACATAGTCCAGGAGTGTATCGAAAGGGGGACGTACTGGCAGTACTCTCACATCGTGGCAGTTAAAAACAATAAGCATCCAACCTAGTCCAGCTTCTAACATATAAAAAAAAGAACTATGAATTAAACCGAGAAGAGAGTTGGACGTTACACATAGGGTCATTCTTTCGGAAATTGGGTTATCAAAGTAGAAAGTAGCTATTCGAGCAACCTTATTGCATGGGCGTTTAAGATGGATTTATCGGACAATTATTTCTATGCGTACCAAAGGACTCAAGGCGTCACTACAGCAATTTATCCATAGGAACTATCGTGTTATCTAGCCCAGCGAGTTTCTTTTGCTTGCCGAGGCTTCTGGCTTGGTGGAAGATACCCGGATGCAAGTCTTTCGTTTAGCTAATATTAACTTGGCGCTCTCACTCTTGTCTCATACTTCATGCTAGCTTGAATATCTTACCATTCGAAGTATTGTCAATAGTGAGTAAGAAAGCGCTAAATATATAGGTAGTTAACATGCTGAGAACGAGGTATCGTAGCTGGAGCAAATACAATCCGAATCCACCCACCCCCGCATCATACACATGTATGAGGCAGGTGACATTACCCCCTAAATTCCGAACGCTTCGATAACGTGTGGATTATGCTCTAGTTATGGTATAAACTACTTTTCAGTTGGTTCTAGACGTTAGCCCGACAGCTTGGGTCCTCGGATCTATACGATATTGCCCGCTGTCATGGCCCCCTTGACGAATTGGGATCGTAATAGCGGAAGTATTGGGTGTTGGGGTACATGTCGTAATATTACTGGGGAGCGTGAATGGCGGCAAGGGAGGAGCAAACAAGTGCACACGTACCCCTTACTATCCGAGTTACGTGCGTTTGGAGGTAGTACAGAGAGTCCGCCGCTTGGATTACGCGACGACGGGCGTTGCAGTTACGAGGTTTTTGTAAAGTAGAACGGCCTAGTTCTATTGAGGGAAATATTTCGAACTAAGGTATCCTTGGTTTCTATTCTCCTATTCTGTTCACACTCAGCTGCTACTTTAACTGCCTACCCCGGAAAGGAGAGATAACTTTGCTACCGGGGCCTTATTCTCCGACACCACCTGGTGCGACGTGACCTAGTGCGTCCGGTGGTTGCTGTGTTCTCCCTGCGTGACCAGCAACCGGCCACTCGCCCATGCCGTCCTGCCTCATCAGCCTGCCACGGTCACCCGTCCACCCGGCATCACCTCCTAGCGTAATCCCGGGCGCGGTCGAGGTTGAAAGCGGCACTGATGAGGGCGAGGTGGCTGAAGGCCTGGGGGGTGTTGCCGAGCTGCTCGCCGCTGCGGGCGATCTCCTCGGAGAACATGGAGAGGTGGTTGGAGAAGCTGAGCATGTTCTCGAAGAGGTTGACGGCGCGCTCGAGGTAGCGCGGCTCGTAGACCGAGGCCCGCGTTAGCGCCTCGACTAGCCAGAAGGTGCACATGCTGAAGGCGCCTTCGTGGCCGCCGACGCCTGGGGAGGGGCGATGGGGTGTTAGTAGGGGTGTGCATAGTTTAAGGCGGATGGGAGTGGGGAGTATTTAGGGGAGAAGGGATGGAGAGGCTTACCGTCGTTGGCGAGCTCCGTGTTGTATCGGTAGACTAGGCCGGCGCTCGTCAGGCCGCCTTTTTCGGGCGCAAGAAGGATCCGGTCGACGGTGTTGAGGAAGCGCGGGTCGTTGGGGGTGATGAAGAAGACCAAGGGGGCGATGAGGATGGAGGAGTCGAGGATGGTGTTGTTTTCGTAGCTCTGGATGAAGCTTTCCATTTCCGTGTTGTAGCCTGTTTTTTTCCTGGTTAGTATTATATAGGTGCATAGGGCTGGCGGAAGCAGGGAAGGAAGGGGGTGTTGACCTTTCTCCATGACCTCCTCGTAGACGGCGTCGCGGGCGTTGAGCCATTTTGCGCGGTTGGGACAGGGAAGACAGCGCTTGTCGGCGAGGCGGAGGCCGCGGTCGAGGGCTACCCAGAGCATGACTTTGGAGTAGACGAAGTGCTGCTTGTTGTTGCGGACTTCCCAGATTGACATATCCGGTTCTTGGAAGCCATCTTGTCAGCACTTAGCGTTCTTTAAGTAGTAATGTTTTACGTACCGTTGAGTATTGTCAGGACGTGATCTAGTAAAAGTCAGTTATCGTGTTTTACCTGTTGGGTTACTTGGCTAGATGACTTACCAAGCATTTTGCGAACAGATACCCAAGTATCCCACGAGATAGGCTTTCCGTATTTATTATATAGATATATGGCGTCCATCAATTCGCCATACGTATCGAATTGCTTATGAAATGCGGCTCCGTTGCCGATACGAACTGGCCTACTACCCTTGTAACCGTCCAGATGGTCGAGCTCTTGCTCCGGTATATCAGTCTCGCCCTTGATCGTAAACATAATCGGCAAATCGCTCCCCTTCGCCGTAGTCTTCCTCAGGATTTCGCTAATAAACTCCATATACGCATCCGCTTCCTGCGTGAACCCCATCCTCAACAAGATGTATATCGTGAAGCTGGAGTCTCGGACCCAGGAGAAGCGGTAGTCCCAGTTTCTACTCCTAGTTAATCATTGTCGTTTCCTCGCAGCTTGGGTAGTAGAAATGGTACCTACCGGACTCCGCCGATGGCTTCGGGTATGGAGAAGGTGGGAGCCGCGACTATAGCCCCCGTGGGCTCGTAGGTTAGTAGTTTGAGGATCATGAAGCTGCGCATGACTACTTCGCGCCAGGCACCCTTGTAACTGCTCTTGGATAGCCAGTTGAACCAGAACGATTGCGTGTCGTGCTGCCGGGCGTCTAGGATCGAACTTGTGATGTTCTCGGTGACGTGATTTGGGATATCCTCTCGAATGACAAACGAGATTGCTTGGCCTTCTTGTAGAGTGAAGTTCGCGACGACCCCTTCGCCCTTCATACCTTCTCTCTGCACTTTCTTAAAGAGAAGGTTGGGGCAGCTTTCGGTCTCTCCGCCGCCGCAGTCGATGGTCACGTCGAGTTGAAGCTTTAGGTCCTTGCTGTGGAAAGTGACTGTCTTGCTTTGAGTACTGTCGACTCCACTAACGCTTTGTAGTATTGTAGTGGTATGGGACTCCCTCGCGTAGTCAAATGCTGGGAAGACATCGACATCTTGGTGCGCATTAGTATCTCGTTCTAAATAACTAGGGTGGGTGATTTCAGACCTAGAGACATTTGGCCGCGAATGCATTCGACTCGTCGAACAAGCCATTTCTTCAGCTCTTCGTACACGCTTGTAGCCTCGCGGTAGGCACTGTGCTTGTATTTCGTGGATAGAACGGTGGACTCTTTGGGACGGGGAAAGAAATCCACGACGTCGACGACGCCCTCTTCATTAATATAGCGAGTTTGCAGAATGGCGGCTGAGGGGAGGTATTGCTGCTTGGTCGTGCATGATGCGGGCTCAGGGGGAGCTATACTAAAGTAACCCCCCTTATCCTTGTCGAGGAGACGGCCGAACACGGATGGAGAGTCAAAGTCTGGCCTACGACCGGACTTAGCTTACATCCTAACTAATAACTGTCTCTTGCTTTAGATGGGGTTGAGTTTGCTCATCTATTGGGATACGGCTAGTTTTGGTCGCCTTGCTTTTCATCTCTATAGAACCCCTTTTAAGTGGACCAAGGTTGAGCGGAAACCCAGGACGCCATTATTATAAGACAGACTTACCAGCACATAAAATCTAATTGAGGCAAGGCATATTCTTGTTAGCTTTTTTCGACGCTTATAAAGACTCTAACTTCGAGTGAAGAAGTTTCACCCACCTATACTCCCGTCCATGCTCACTAGCGCGCAAGTTCTCATATTTCCTATCATGCCGTAATTCTCGATTGGAAGATACCCTGCAACATCTCTCGTAGAGACGTTGAGAGTATTGCACTTAGCTGTAGCCATGGTGAGTAAAGTGAGATTCCGTCGAGGCCAGGCTACGAGAGCGGAAGTTTCGGAGTCTTGAAATGCTTCTTTTTTCTATAACATCTAATAACAATTTGAGTTTGTATAATATTAATTATGAGAGTACTCGACTAGATTTCCTAATCCGTAAGTTTCAAGACGGTATACGTCAATATCTTTAAAACAATGAAGTTGAATTGGAGAGCTCTTCCAAGATGGTTATAGACCTGACATCATAGTAAAGTCATAAACTCGGCTGAGAGCTCTAGTGTGAGCTAATATGTACACTACATTTATAAGTCCCGACGATTCCCCCAGGGCGGCTTGTTCTTACTAGGTTAGTACAATTTTGCATTATATAATCTTACACTAGGCCTAACGCCTATGTCTCTTAGTAAGGCCATTGCATGAAAGCAACCCGCGTGCCGTGCTTAGTTCTCGCGGTGCAGGTGATGTAGAAAGCTTGGTAGACGATTTAGGTCTAGGCTAGATACCTTGGGGAGGTATTCAACTAGCTTATATAAGTCGGTATTCGATCTAGGTAACTAACCTATTTTAACTATGTCGTTTACATACGTCATCCGAATCGAATTTTTCGTTTCAGCAGGAGCAATCTCGGTGCATTGCAGGGAAGCCCTGCACATTATGAAGGGTCGTCGAGTTGGACCGAGGTCGCATCGTCTTTCGAGACTTTGTTATATACCTATATATATACACACACACACTCAACCTGTGAATCGTGTTAGCTAACCAGGGGAAGGGTTGACGGGTATCTGTTCCTAGGTGCAGAATAGGGCAGCGTAGGGCAACATCTTAGTAATGATAATGGTAGGCTACTAATACAAAAGGGGGAGAAATGCGACCGAAAAAGTATTTTGAAGGATCAAATTTTCATCCAGTCGTATAGATAAACGGGCATAGTTGGGTTTAAGGTTCTCATCTGTGAGGAGCTTGTGAGGAACTTTAGATTTAAAAATAGAATCATCTAACCTTATATGGGGAGACGGGCAGGACGGTTGGCTAGATCGTATACAAGGTACATGATATATCTTACCCGCAGGATTAGCGCTTAGTACCTTTAATGTTTCCGCCCGGTGTATTGATCGAGTAAGTATTCCGATACTAATATGATGTACAAATATTAAATATGTTATTAGTTATGGTAAATATCTACGATTGTCTGTGTATATTTGAATTTTGCCTACTTTCGTTGATATGTAATAAGGTTATCCCGAGAGACCCTCTAACCGGGGTTACTGTATCGTATGCTGCGGAGAAAGTCCACATATGACATATGTATCTCCAGGCATGCCAAGATTCGAATATGCGAGAACGCAAGTAGCCGGAGTTGTTGGTACGAATCATGTGGCTGGTCAATAATCAGCAATATCGAAGCGCTTTCCCGAATGTAATATTTAATTTTCCTTTTGTAACCATACAGGCGAGTCTTAAACTTGTATACGTTAAGCAAGCACCAATAATAATATCCTTGCCAGTTCGGTTGGTATAGCTGTTCCAATTAGTTAGGTGCAAATATCCAAGTAGAAAATGTATATGCGGTCGGCTTTCTTTAAGCCAGGCTACTTGTGGTTTCAGCTGGGTTTAGGCTTAATAACGGGGTACAGCACCCATTACCCATTGCATCGCCTAAATTAGGTAGTTGCGAAACGAGGCTAGGCTTGGTTACATCTTCCGAGGGGAGCTGACTTCCAGTTGTTTAAGCCTGTAGATGTACCCATAATATACCCATAATATATGCCGGTACCACATACCTACAGCGTATTACGGCGTACATGGCCATACATGGGGGGGTACATTACACGCCTTATTACTTGCCTCAATCAGGCCAGAACGACCTGGGCAATTGCTACCATTTCACAATCTTGTATTGTATTGTACCTTGACAAGGCCTGACTGTCTAACACCTCTAGGCTTTAGGTGCATTGCTGAACCGTTTCTCTTCTAACCATTGCTACCATTTTGTTACTTCGCCCCCCCCAAGTCCATTTGAACCCATCCCCCAAATCGTCCTCTATCACAAGGATTCACAAGGGGGCGCGCGCAAAGGCGAGAGAGAAGGCATACTTTATTATTATTCTATCCCACTCCATCGTCAAATCTGCCGCGTCACCTCCCATATTCTTTGTCACACGTCTTCATTTCTATTCTTATTGGTTCCCCGCTTCATCTGCTTCGATTTTGTGCAATATCAAGACCCGAGACGAGTCGCCCAAGAGATCCAATAATCTTGTTCCCCTTTATGTTTGAATGCGACCATGCCAAATAAATCTATATTGAACCATGGCGTAGCACTGCTATCTTAACATATCGCGACTCACTTCCTTATAACTTGTTAGCTTTTGACATCGCTCGTAGTATTCTATCATGTCTGAAGAAACTCCAACGCCGAGTATGGACGAGAAGCCGAGCTCGGCTAACAGCAAGCATCGGCCTTCAGCTTTTGACCAGCTTCCCGACGAGATTATCGAGCAGTAAGGTTTACGCTGCTATTAGCTCTATGGGTCGCAGGTGGCTGACATCTTGGTTAATGTAGAATACTTCAATTGACCGACCCTGACTCGTTCGCGTCTCTCGTCTTGCTTAATTCAAAATGGAGACGTGTTTCTCAGCAAGCTCATCTCTACGCCGATCACCTTCTCCGATGCGACTCCTACGGCGCCAGCCACACCGTTCCACCTATCGCGAAGTCAGATGGTGATAACCTACCCAATCTGCGCCGCTTATTCGCCCGTGAAGTCAAGAGAAATCTATTTGAGGCTTACTTGCGTCCGAGGACTACTACGATACGGCTGGTTTCGAACTGCATCGGATCGTCTTCTGCCCCTGGTGGTGAGGGCATGCAATTTAGTTCCTCTCCTAGAAGTCATCATCTTCTCGCATATAATTCATCCCGGATATTTGTCCTGGATGTTAGAGAGCCCGAGCTTGCTGTCAAACGGGAGTTTAAGATATTGCGCCGTCCAGCGGCGGCGTGCATTTTGGATGATGGCAGTCTTTTGGCAGTATTATCGACTGACATGCAGGTTGACCTATATGATTTGGGCAAAGTTCCACCTCGCCGGATGCAATCGCTGATATTAGACCATGCTCCCCGTGCGATTGCTCTATCTCCATGTGGGAGTGTGTTGGCAGCCGCGTATGAAGGTGGCATCGAGGTATCTTCTATAAGCCCTGGAGCCCTTCCGACAGATCGAAGAGCAGTGAAATGCGATGGTGTTGATTCCCTCGCTTTTTCGTTCGATGGGACACAGCTACTGGGCACGACGACAACATCATATACGCCTAATACAGTCATATTAACAGCCCCATATTATGATCCCGGGAATCAAATGTCTGAAGAGAATAATATTAGTGCGTTATGGACTACTTCTATTCTGTTTCCCAATACCAGCCGGGATTGCAGCCATGCTGCTCTGCTGCAAGAGTCAGGTTCTATGGAAGCAACTTGGGCTTTTGCATATGACCGAAGTTTCGAGACTTTTCGCGCTGTGCGGATTGATGATCTTCGCAATGGGACAACTTATTTTACGGGTCCTGCTCCGACTACACCTTCACCTGGACCTTTGCTACCGTGTACCTTACCTGCTGCTAACTACCAAGGAGACCTCGTCTCTGCTGGATTTGAAGGGAAGGACGTGTGGCTATATGGTGTGCCTGAGGACCTAGAGGCAGTCCCGGAAGCCAATCATACGGCATCAGATCCAAACGGGCCGCCGTCGTTAAATCGTGCGAATAGCGCAGTTTCGGCGCGCTCGTCCGCTCGAGCACAAGAGGTGAATGGCGGACGAGTTCCCCAATGGCAAATTTTATGCGACAAATATCGTAACACGTTCGTGTGTGGGCGCAAAATCGCGGAACTATGTGGTGTGAGCCATATGAAATGGGTTTCTGGCTTTGGTAACACGTCTTCGCAGGAACGCTTGATTGCCGCTGCTCGCGGTGTAATGCCCCCTAAACTTGTGACTGAAGAAGACGGCATCGATTTTGTGGATGGGGGGAGAATTATAATATTCGACTTCGACTATACTTTGGAAGATGGCGAGGAAAAGGAAATTACGATCGAGGTCGGCGCAGACGAGCCGGAAGCATTAGAGGAGGAGCATCGCGATATCGATACAGAAGTAGCTATCGTTAGGCGGAGGACAGTAGCACAGCGAAGAGGGAACCGAGCTAGTGTAATGACTATGGCAACGACTACATCTCGCCAAGTTGATGCGCTACTACGTCCATCAACAGCTCATGGAGATGATCTAGAAGATCCTCTTGTGCCTCGACCTATGGCCACGGCGCGCACTAACACTCACGCAGTGCCGCTCGATGAAACGGAAGATGTATCTTTAGAGGAGGCTCAAGAAGCTCTCGACGCTCCGTACGCTCACGCAAATCCACGATCCGGAACAACGCTACGCCGCGCTGCGACTGCTGCCGCCGTGAATCGTCGGCGGAATCCACAACCTGTGGCTGGTCGAGTTGAATACCGACGTGCCGACGGAAGGGCAGAGCATCCTCATGAGAGCGATGCCGATAACTGGGTGCCTCCGCCGCCGCCATATAGTAAAGAGGACCCTGGCGACCTACCTGACTTCATGCGCCATTCAGTACGCCACTCTACTCTCCCCGGTGTTGGAGTCTTACCGGGTAGAAGAGACTCTATTCCACCTGTTCCTCCTCTCCCATCTTCTGTTCCATCAGTTCCGCCGATCCCGTCCGATGCATCTCACCCACTTCCGCGTATGTCCATGACGCCTAATTTCAGCCGCCCGGAATTGCCTCGTCTCCAGACAACCCCTTTTCGGGACAGGCCGTCCCATATGTCTTGGCACCCTCACGCTTCGCAGCAGAATGTTACAAATGCTTGTATAAATGCCAGCCGATCTGCTGGACCTACTGGGATGCAGCCTCATAGACCCGTATCAGCTCACTCCTTCACGGAAGGCAGCCGGCCCCCTATGGACGACGAATATGACGACATCTACGATGTATCTCCTGTCGGATCCCCTTCTAGGGCCACGAGCTCCCACGTATCTGAGGGCCCCGCAGCAGTAAACGTAACACCGGAACAGCCTAGTCCATACCAGATGTCAGCCGCAACACAGTCGTCAGCTACTGAATATACACCTGCCTCGTCGGGATCACATCAAGTTGTAGGAGGCTCCCGTCCAGGCTCAGCAATTCCTCATTCATTCGACCCTACCACTCCGTCATCTGTAATGAACGTCCCGAGATGGAATAATGAGCAGGCTAACAGCAGTCCAGTAGTTGGCAGGCTTCAGAATGCTCAGACTTGGCCGAAGGCCCCTCCGCGACCCAATACGTCTTCCTCGGCTTCTTTTACCGGTTATCCCCGTTCCGCTCCAGCAACAAATCGGACCAATGAAGATATTATAGCCGAAGCTTTGCCTCCAACGCCATATTCAGAACGAACGGCGCGCTTTCATAGCCGACAAAATAGTTTCGATGTATCGCGTCCTGCATCAAGCGGCTTCCACTTACCACGCATACCTGTAGGTAGTCGGGGTAGCCAGTATCGGGAATTTCGACCAGGTAGTGTAATTCCCACGGTAGAGTCATATTCGGAGCCGGCCCAGCCGCTTATAATCAGCACCCCCACGGGTGTAACCGGCGCTTTTGACGCTCCTGGCCAGATAGATGTAGGTGGACAGCAAACGGGACCGGTCTTGCATGCACCAGTCCCTCGTCATCCCCGGCCAATGTCAGGGGTACACTTACTACGTCCTACTGTTGAGCGTCTAGAAACCATCTCGAGTGTTGCCAATGGAGAACCATACCTGCTCCCACCACCGCCCCCTTCTTCACAGCTTGCCCCGTCGCCACTGCGTCATCACACTAGCTTGAACCGCCGACAGAGTCGGGCTAGGAGGGGGGCATTGAAGAATATACAGGACGCTAAACTCCGTGGATGGACAGGGCGGAAGAAAAATAAGAAGAAGGATGATGCTGATGGCTGGATGGACGTGACTTGGGCAACAGCTATCCCGAGAGGCCAGGGTAAAGATAAAAAATGCGTTATGATGTAAAAAGAATTGGATATAACAAGAGGTTTGCGTACGGGTATAACATGGAGTTGGCTTCGAACTCAGATGACTCAATTGGCTCTGGATCTTTGAAAACTTGAAGGTTTATTCCCAGTATCAATGCCCAGGTGGGATAAAAAAAAGGGGGGGGGGGGGATACTATTTTCGTTTTGGGCGAATATACCGGTCCGTCTTTGGTATTGGGGGACTGGGGTAGCGATACATCCCGCTCGAAATCGGGTTGAAGCTTTTGGGATATAAAGAGCGATATGCGTGTATGATACTAAAAATCTATCAGATATATATACTTCTTATATGTATCCCAGACTCGTTCATGATAGCTTTTCAACTTGTCTTGCTTTTTCAGTGTGTGGGCTGTGGATGTATACCTACTTATATGAAGTAGGTAGGTATTTATCCTTGTAAACTACAAGTGCTCAGACGGGATTATATCTGGGACCGTTTACGAGCACTTGGCGTTTTTGCTATATTTAGGGACTGGTAGTCGGCGATGACGGCATGTATTACTGCTGATGTCTATAAGATACGTATTTCTAAAACGCACATAGCTCTTACTATCTATTACCACCAAGCTAACGGGATTCCTGCTTCTTTCATTGCCTCCTAAGCGATTCGTCTTCTGTGGCTCCTTTCGTGAGAATTGGCGTTAAGCTCTGCAAAATCCTCAAGGGGTATATTGCAAAAACACGCCCTTGATAATTATATATTATCCAGTCGATACCTTGGATACCTACCTCCTAACAAGGTAGGTACGTATCATGTCGTCCATCAACTCCCGAGCAGCTTAGTCTACCTCAATAAGCTTATGCTCTGGGCACGAGGCCGCCAATTACTCCTTCCTATACCAAAGCCCTCGCCCCGCTCAGGGTTAGGGAAACGAGATGGTATCGTAAAACCGCATTAAGACCTCTGCCGCGTCTATCTATTATCATTAAGGTAGTCACAAACGAGCAGGTGGCAACGCAACTTTAGAGATTGGATTAAAGGGGTATTCCGTTGCGTAAATCGCACGCCAAAAACAGTATCCTTGATATACCAACAACGCCAAACCATACTCCCTCGAATTATCCACGCCAACGCCGTAGACCATGCAGAGTATATGCGTAAGGGGTATATAGGTAGGTACTTGATAAGGACTTACGTCACGCGACTCGAGGCCGTAAGGCTTAGTGTGGCCTTGTGTGTCCTTTCCACTACATCAGCCCTTCTCATTTTGCGACTTTCGTCCGAAATGGTGGGTTTTCCGAGTAGCTCAGAATTCCATATCTATCATAGCCACATCTTCCTCGGCGAGAGAACTGAGACCCGAGCTAGGTGGTCTAGACTCAACGTCGACGGTCTCGGGTTCTGGGGGTCGCTGCGAGGTTTCGTGCATTTTTCGCTTCCAGGCGTGTATACTGTTCTCGCTTCCACCTTCTGGAACGACTTCGCCTTCGACGATACCTCGGCCTAAGATCGTACCAGCGTATTTAGAGTCTTGGTCCGTCTTATTGTGCTTCCGCTTAAGTGCTGTAATCCAGATTTGTTAGCATGCAGCGCAATAGATAGGCATGTTTCGTGTAGAACATACCACTCAGGTAATCTGTCTCGCGCTGTTCCTCTACTCCTTCCACTCCCACGTCGCCAGCAACGGGCTTATCTAGGGCAGCGACCATACGGATCCTCCGATTCTTGCTACCCTTGGCCCAGCGTATGAATTCATCCACGCCTCTTGTATCCTCCTCTCCAGATACTTCCTGGGCTGTGAAGTCGCGTTCTGGCCATAGGGCACCACAGTCTTCTAGAGCAAGGCGCACATCGACAATATCGGGGAGACCTGGTACACCCGTCTCGTTATTGAGTGCTGCGTGTTGTGCGGTGCGTCGCGAAATAGCGGTAAGATAGTTTGCGGCGAGTTCGGTCAATGCATCGACTGTACTGGGTGTTGATGAGTAGTAGCCCTGAGCGCGTAGAATTTGTAAGATGGCTGGTCGGAGGAGTGCATGGTGAATCTCGGAAGCGGTAGGTGCGCGATGAACTTGCTGAGCATATGACGACGACATTGTGAATTTCCCTTATTATTTAACTTTGCGGGGA
This sequence comes from Daldinia sp. FL1419, assembly GCA_025201765.1. Classification (NCBI taxonomy): domain Eukaryota; kingdom Fungi; phylum Ascomycota; class Sordariomycetes; order Xylariales; family Hypoxylaceae; genus Daldinia; species Daldinia sp. FL1419. Next base: position 49,025 of record MU623472.1, on the reverse strand, counting down.
GGGATTGGGTTTAAGGAAGCGTAGAAAACAGGCGTTCAGAAGCGCGTATTGGATAGGCCGAGTTAAAAGTCAATCGAGGGACCTAGTTTTATCGAGGATCTAGATAGAGCGTAAGCTTTCTTTCAAATGGAAAATAGTAGGAAAGACTAGATTGGACATGCCGTACATCATCTATATTGATTTGCCAATCGTAAGAAGGTGTATTTTAGTATGACTGGTCGATAATGTAGCAAGAGGGTGGCCAAATTGAGGTTCGATGTATTCGCCGATTCGTCTAGTAAAGGTCGAATTATAGAAACGCTTATCGAACCAGACGTATTGTAGGATGCACGCAACGCGGGCCAAAACCAGTAGTGAAAAGATGTGCATACGCCGTGAATTTGAGAGGTTGCCTTGACTTGGGAAGACTGCAAGGCGGCGCTTGGGTTGGTTGTTCTTGAAAAAGGAGCTCTGGATGGTGCTATGTACACTCGAGAATTGTAGCTTGAAGATAAAAAAAAAAAATACCCAAATCCCAGATGTTGAATGTCGAATGTCGAATGTCGAATGCCGAATGCTAGTTTCGAGAGAAATTGAGGGTCTTATTAGCCGTATTCAGACAATTCTTTCTTCCTCTCCATCTGACTAGTGAATTTGAACAGTGGTGACTGGCCGTCGTGCCATATCAACCAACATCCGTGTTATTTACAAGTTGCAAGTTGCAAGTTGCAAGTTGCAAGTTGCACTAACTAGGCATTCTTCTAAAAGCTGAGGGACAATTGCTTGGAGTTTGAGGAAAACAAGCAACCTGCAAGAGCGAAGGCTAACAAGGCTCCACTCCGACCCCATACGTAGGTACCTAAAGTACCTACCTACTTCTACTACATAGGTATAACTTCTATACCTTAGGTAGGTACCTCCACCTAGCGTGTCTGCGTGTTTGGTAAGGCAGGCGTTTAGTTTCACCCAGCGCGCGGTATATCTTAGGTACATCAGGTCCTAAGGCTACGTAGGTACCTGACATCTAGGGGTACCTCTGGCGGCCCCACCAAACGGTCTGTATGCGCGCGGCGCAAAGCACGCAGCAAATAGCGACGTAAACTTCCATACTCCATATTCCCATCCACTCTAGTCCCGATTCAATGTCACCTTTTCAATTAATAGAGCATCTACTATCTATGTAACTTCTATAACTTCTAGGTGCCGATTCGCTCCATAAGATAGAAGGTCAAGTTTCATAATTCAAGGACCTAAACCGTACTTATAGTCAACCCTCTCGTCTATCTCGGTATACTCTGCCGTATACTATCCTTATCATGTCGTCCTCCATCAACGTGAAGCCGACGCTGAAGCTCGACACGTCGCAGCAGATGCCACCTCCGTCGAACCCAGAAAACCCAAGACCTATACTAAAGCTCAACACAGCATCGCGACAGTCTTCCTTCAGCGGCGATGTTGGTACACCTACACCGTCCGGAGAGAACCGGAAAATAAAGATCAAGATCAGCAGTCAACCGAGCACACCGGCAGCTACACCTGTTGCCCAGAACCCAAACTTAACCAAATCCAAGGCCGGTAGAACTTCAAAGCCAACACAAAAACTTGTCGAGTCTAAGAAGCGCTCCTACGATAGTGACGAGGATCAACCATTATCAATCTCTCGGAACGATTCAAATCGACCCAGCAAGACAATTAAGATCAAACCTACGATGTCAAAGCCTGATCGCGCACCCAATTCCGTGTCAACGCCTATTAGCACTATCAAATTTAAGCCTAGAGGTGAACCTGTTGAGCATCATCCCGGAGATGCTTACGACTCCGAAGCTAGCGATCGCGAGGCCGATCCAGTCCGAGAAACCGCCTTCATTCTTCGCGTCATGCCAGGGGCTCCGGCTGAATATTTAAGAAAGGCGTTGGCTGATAATACTATCGGGATACCCAAGGCTAATGGAGGGGCGGATTTTGGCGTACAGTTTCTTGACGCTAAGCAGCGACGAGCTATGGTCACTATCGACGGAACCCATTACGCGGCAGTCCTTGTTCAGCTACCAACCATTACCGAAGCGATGAAGTCTTGGGACCGCAAGAACATGATGAAAAACTCTGATATTGTCGAGATGCTCTTATGTTTTGCAACTGTCAAGAACGAGACTGAAGCTAAAACGATCGCGCTTCCACCCATGGTTGCTAAGAACGACTTCAAGTGGCCTCACGGTATTACGCCTCCTATGCACGATGCCGTTCATCGACGATTCAGAAGGACCCTTTCAGAGAAGCAATGGCAAAGCACTGCCGCTCAGGTTGCTAAGCTACTTGAAGACGACGCGAGCGCCATAGAGTCCCACGCGGAGTATGTCTACGACGAGGACGACGAGGACGACGAGGAAGATTCCGACTCGGAAGATGACGCTGAGGGCGAAGCCGATGATTATTTCGGAGACCATGCTATGGCCAACGACGAGGTGGAGGAGGATGCCGAGGAGGACGACGACGATGAGATGTTAGCAGCCATGGAAGCCGAGCTCGCAGAAAGCGGAATGCATCATGAAGAACCTGTAGCTGCCACACCAAGTATGCAGTTAGAAGCCCAGACTCCTATGACAGTCGAAGCCAATACTCCCGCAGCTATGCAGGAGGTCGTATCAGAAGAAGATGAGGATGAGGACGATGACGACGAAGACATGGAGGACGGCAACGACGAAGACGAAGACGTCGATGAGGAGGAATTAGTTGCCGAACGAGAACGTAAAGAGAAGCTTGACGAAATCGAGCATCTGAAGAAGTCGCTCGACGAGACTATGCGCCAACTTTCCGAAGTCACAGCACCAATCCTAAAGAAGCGCGTCCTTCTCACAAAGGCCAACCTCGAAAAGGAGATCGCCGTCAAGAAAGCTGCGCTAGGTTTGACGGACGAAGACTAAAGGTCAAAACACACGATATAGAGACGTGTGTTATGAAATAGGAGAGGAAAAGATTCGGTTTAGGTTTGAGTTTCTTCTGGTGCTTTATTTTTTTTCAAAGACCTTGATGTCTACCTAATGGATAGGTAGGTAAGAAAATAGCATTGTAAGACTAGGTAGGTAGATATGGTTTGGAACGATACCCCTTGGTGCTACATGGGCAAGGTAGCCTAAACACTCGATTAATTCAGTTTAATTAATCCCCGTCAATCGCGATATACTTGTAGCAATGAGGTCTCCATGTACACGATCCTAAATCGTAGGCTACGGTAAATACATGGCTGTCCTTTGGTATGCTTGATTTGTATACAGGTCTAGTTGCGTATAGTACATCTCTGGTAGAAAGGCGACGCAGCACTCAGCTCCGCCATCCGCGTGAGCGAGCTCGTTCGTCGTATTTCCCATCCCCCATTCTTTTTTTTTCGACGAGGGCATTCCGAAGTAGAGTCGATCGGTTACAATCCAGATGGCACCGTAGACCATAAATTTTTTACATGCTCCTGAGGTAGTTGCTCTCCTTGATCTTGGCCCTCCTCTCCTTGCGCATAGCCTTGCGCAGATCCTCTCTCGCGTGCTGCGCTGCGACGGCGCCCTCCGTCGTGCCCTCCTCGTTGGCGGGCAAGTTGATACTCTGGTGCTGCAGCGGGATCTTGGGCGCGAGGGCTTCGAGGTTGCCCTCGGCGAGGAGGCGGGCTTCCATAGCTCGTTGTCGCTTGGCGGCTAGACGTCGTTGTTTTTTGGATTTTGCTGAGGGGTGGTTAGTGGGGTGTCTGGAATCTCGGGTACTCGATGGGATGCAGGTGGGCTAAGGGAAGTAAGGGCGATGGGGTAGAAAAGAGAGGAATTCTTACAAAACTCATCACCGGCATCGTCGTCATTCTCCTCGTCCGCCTTCTTCTGCACATCTAGACACTTCCACAGCCACGGGGGATACGCATCGTCGGCGAGCGCAACGGGGTCTGTGCGGTTCTTGAAGAAATTGAGGCCCGTCAAGATAGTTCCCTCGGGACACGCCGACAGCGCGGGCTTTTCCTCCGTAGCGGCGTCGGCCAGCGGCGTGCTGAACGCGGGGGATTCGCCTGCAGACGAAGAAGGTGGTTCGGGAGCGGGAGAAGAGGTTCGGCGCGCAACTGTGCTAGAGAACGACCGTAGGAACGGAGCCGGGGATCTGAGAGGGACACGCGAGCTGAGCGCCGAGGCTCGCTGAAGACATCGTTGGCAAATCATGGCGATTTACTGCTGCTACTGGTACTTGGAGTGGGAGTGCGGCAGGCGCTGGTTGGATATATGGACGGGAATTCAAATGTACGAATTATCGAAGCTCCAGAAATTTTGTCAGGGTCGGAGCTTTAGGTTAGTTTTCGCCGATGTACATACAATACAATTGGAGCGGCAGAGCGGGCAGCTACAAAGTTGGTACGGACCCGGTTATGATAGGGATAAGACCCCAAGAGCCTCAACCACCTCTTTACAGGCATGAGCTAATTATATACCTGAATACCTCATAATCCGGGTACATGAAGCTTTTAAGTACGAGTAACCTATTGATTTACTTCCGGTTGCTTATAAAGTCATTAAAAGAGATTTATGTCGTCTTCATATTGGGATTTGCTGCTGAATAAGGTATGTACAATACACGGGTCATTGCGGGCGGACCAAATGTCCGCATCGCACCGGATAACATCCTCATGTAAAGAGCTCCGTCCAAAGCAGTCCTCGTGCACCCCATGCATCTTGGTCGCAACGTCATTGATAGGTACCCGACCATAATGGTTCCGTACGTAATTCATTTATCGTTGTCTACGAACTCTTGGAGATGTAGTTCTGTTGCTCGAATAAGTAACCCCGTACCCTGTGGTCCTTGAGCATCTGGAGGTATTTCTCTATTCTCGTGTTAGTCTAGCCACCGCAAGTAACGCATACCCCCCGTTCTTCGAAATTGAATATAGCCAGTTTATTGATTGGATGTCGGAATTTCCGCCAAAATCTACAGGACCTCCAAGAGCAGTAACAGAACCCACTAACCTCGTAGAGCGCCGCACTTCTCCAGGTGGTTAACACCCTCGCGGTAGTAGCATTTGCTCAACTCCTCTCGGACCAGTCGTCCCATCATAACCTGCACCCACTGCTCTCGGATGATGGCATCCTGCGCCTGCTTCAATCGCTTGTTATCTTCGTAGTCGACACCGTCGAAGGTGGGAGGGACGGTCGGCTTCTTAGCCAGGAATGCTTCGGATTCGGGGGTCGGCATTTTGGTTACGTAGAAACCAGAGCAATTCAATTTCGCGATCGAGTAGTCGCTAGGGAGGGAGCTCTAAGCTGTGGTGATTCAACACTTGTCGCGTGTGGTTGAATCTCAAATCTCCGTTATTTCGTAATGGAGCTTCCAACAAATCAGTAATCCAGCAATTCCAATACGATACACTACAAAATACAGTCACGTGATTGGGTTTCCGAGGTCGTGGCTGGATGTTTCGGTACGTACCTGAGTATTGGAGTGCTGCCCGGGCACCTGCAGTGGATACCTACACAGTACTTAGATATATCTGGGTCTGGGTACAAAAATACAAAGGTACAGTGGTATAGGTAGTTATCCGTGAATTAGCTGCGTGAATTACACTAGTGTGAACGGATGTGATTTGTGGGCCGTTCTATCACACACCAAGCAAGAAGCTATCAAGCGCGCTAAGACTTACCGCCCACCACTGCCCCACCGGCAGAATGAAATTTTCTAGAGAGGGACCTAGGTCCCTTGAAATTTTTTCAGAGCTACCAACCACACCCGTTAGACCTTATTTCTGCAGGATAAAATACAGCTCCCACCCTTCTTCCTCAGATAATTTCTTTTCATCAATTCCTTCTTTTCAATTCCCCAAAAACTCACTCCTTCAAGACCTACTCTCTTCAACCCCCATTCACTCATATCTAAGTTCAACAACAATGGGCAAGGTCAAGCAAGCAAACGGCAAGGCCGCAAAGGCTTCCAGCGCCGTCAAGAATGCTGGTGTTACCAAGGCCGCCGAAAGCCCCAAGGCTAAGGCCAAGCAGACTGCTAAGGAAGTCGCCTCAAAGGCCGTAAAGGCTAAGAAGGACCTTAAGAAGAAGAAGAAGGTCGAGTCCGAATCTGAGGACTCTGAGTCTGACTCTGGCTCCGACGACTCTGAATCCGACTCTGCTTCTGCTTCGGACTCCGACTCTGACGACTCCGCTTCCGAGTCTGAGGAGGAGAAGCCCGCCGCAAAGGCCAAGACCAATGGCAAGGCCGCCAAGCCCGTCGCCAACGGCAAGACCAACGGAAAGGCCAAGGCTAAGGCTGCCAAGTCTGAGTCTGAGTCTGAATCTGAGTCCGAGTCTGAGGACTCGTCCGATTCCGACGAGGAGAGTGACGACAGCGATGATGCCGCTGATGCTAAGCCTACCGCCGACAAAGCCAAGGCCAAGGCCAAGAAGGAGGTATGTTGATCCCCAAGTATACTCGATTAGACCCCGCTAACGTGAATTCAAGTCATCGGCCGAAGACTCTGACGACTCTGATTCCTCCAACTCCGACGCCGAAGAAGACTCCGACGATTCGGATGACTCTAGCGCCGAGGAAGAGGCTAAGGTTGAGAAGAAGCCCGAGCAACCCAAGAAGCGCAAGGCTGAGGACGAAGAGTCTGCTCCCGTTAAGAAGACCAAGACAGACGAGAGCTCTGAGGAGCAGAGCTCGGTTCTCTTCGTCGGAAACCTTGGCTGGGGTGTAGATGATGAGAGACTCTACGATGCTTTCAAGGAGTGCTCTGGCTTGACCAACGCTCGTGTCGTTACTGACAAGGCCATGCAACGGTCTCGCGGCTTTGGATACGTCGACTTCGCCACCCCTGAGGATGCCCAGGCTGCTTGCGAGAAGATGAACGGTGTTGAGCTCGACAACCGTCCTATGCGACTAGACCCCTCCAAGCCCCGCCCCGCTGAAGACGCTACCCCCAACGCTCGTGCCGCCGATCGTGCCAAGCAGCACGGCGACGTAGTTAGCGCGGAGAGCGACACCCTATTCGTCGGCAACCTTCCTTGGGATGTCGATGAGGAGATGGTCACTGCATTCTTCGGCGAAGTTGCTGAAGTCAAGAGTGTTCGACTTCCTACCGACCCGTAAGTAATCTCGATACGTACTTCTTCTTTTATATACCTCAATGCTGACATTCCCATAGTGATTCTGGCAACCGCAAGGGTTTCGGTTACGTATCTTTCGAGTCAGTCGATGATGCCAAGAGTGTGTTCAACGCAAAGAATGGTGCTTACATTGGTGAGGGCCGTAGTGCCCGCGCCGTCCGTCTTGACTTCGCCAGCCAGCGACCGCCCCGTGATGGTAACTCGGGTGGTCGTGGCGGCGGCGGCTTTGGAGGTCGCGGCGGTGGTGGCCGTGGCGGCGGCCGAGGTGGTGGACGTGGTGGTTTCGGCGGTCGCGGTGGTGGCGGCGGCGGCTTTGGTGGTCGTGGAGGTGGACGAGGGGGCTTTGGTGGCCGAGGTGGCGCGTCGTTCCAAGGCAAGAAGACCACTTTTTAAAGTGGTCTAGCCGCACTAGACTCTGTTCTCAGAGTTCTTTGACACACATGACGGTTGGCTTTGTGGGTTGGTCGGCTTCTCCGAAACTATAAACTCCTTGAGAGTTGTGGGCTTTGAGGGCTAAGCTTTTAGTAAAAAGCTGCGATATACCTGTGGGCTTGATCGGAGGGAAACCTCCATGTGGGTTCTGAGGGCTTGAGGGTTCGAGGGCTTCAAACTGAAAGCACAGTCATCTGTGCTGATGCTATTTGCATCGTGGCATATCAGTTCTTCATCAAGTCGGCTTTTCCTTCTGTGGGCTCTGAGGGCTTTTCAGTCGATGAAAATGGTATGAAGCTTCTCATGCTTGGGGCACACCCCTGGCATCCTGAAGCGGATCAAACTTCTAGACTATGAGGGCTTTATGACGGCGTTCGAGGGTATCAAAAAAGAAAGTTCCTTGCTCTTGCAAATGCGAATGATTTATGGTTTCTGTTACGACTGCTTTTACATTCTGAATAAGTCAGATCTCGGTGAGTATACCCTGCCTTGTGCACCCCGCAAGCTTAATAGTCGCTAGCCTATAGTCGCGTTAGGTTACTACTGAAATAAGTACACCAGTTCATGTATACCTTGTTGCTGTGTAAATGTGAAATGTATGTGCCTAGTACATAGATTTGTAACAACTACTAAGTTCCATTAATACTGAATCGAATGACGTTCAACAACCCATATGTATGTCTAGAGAGTCTTGTAGTGTGTTGGGCCTAGCTCTATCTACTATAGAGTCAGGATTATAACAATAGACTATGCTATCGATTATCTCCTATAAGCCCCTAAACTGTGAGGCTTTGTACCTTCGGCATATTCCCCCTTATGATAACTCTTTAATTATCCACGCATATCAACATGCATGTACCTTATTGTAAGACACCATGGCCTCCCTCATTATTATAAGACTTGAAGAAAATTCGATTTGAATCCCCTTTAATTAGCAATTATGCGCCTGAATATCAGCGAAAGAGAGGATGAACCGCCAAAAGTCTATTAAGATGAGAAACTATCTACCTACATAGATAAGGACGTACGTAAAACAAGTATATGTTGAACATATTCTACCTTTTATATGGCGTGATACTATGAGTCCTTACTCTATAATATTATCTTTGGGGTTTTATTTCCACTAAATAATATATTTTATACCTAGCTAGCTAATGCCTACCTTGAAACGCAAATCCCATCCCGAAAGGTTCATACTTAAAGCACACCTAGGTAGTAATATCAGTTGGACTAGATGTTAGATTAGTAAGTTGGGAGGTACTTGCTAGGGGATTAGGAGTGTTGAGCATAGCAACATCAAGGTCACGTTGTTAGTTTATAGGACTTGCGGTTACATGCCTCTTTGTTTTTCCTTGTACCGTGGAAGTTACCTTCCATCACAACCTTGATGCGATTTCCATTTGGATTACCAAGGCAGCCAGCTGTAAGTTACTTGTTAGGAACCTTGTTGGGTCCATGACTTAACTTGAATACGGATGTCATGCCACGTAGTTACCTTATATACCATATAGGTACCTACATACCTAGGTACCCAAGGCATACAATTATTTACATTACCTTTAAATTCACACCTCCTCCCTTAAACTAGGGCCCACGTCCTATTATGTCGGCCAATAATTTCAAGTGACAGGTGTGGGATTACCAACCTTCATTTTTCAATCGTCACTACTTACAATTTGTCCCTTCCGCAACTCAACAATCCCTCAAATCTTTTTCTACTTTTCGATTCTCTATTCTACATACTTTATTCAAGCCTTAATTACTTGTTCCATAGCGAAGATGAGCTACGTGATATTCAAACTCCTAAACGCTACCTACGACTCTACTTTCAAACCACAACCACACTTTAAACCACATCTATTATCTCAAATATGGTCTTCAAGATGATACTTTTATCAAACGTCGTTCAAGCACTCATTAGTGTTTACTTCCTAGATCCCACCCTAAATTTTATTTATTATGTTGTCAATCTCCAGCAGTCAGCAGCCGTAGTCATCTCGGCTTGCAACAAATACTTTGGACCCCTAGAAGGTCCATGGAGATAATCCCCATGCACTAGTCAGCTATAGTACAGGCGTCAAGATCACTGAGTACATTTCAGTGTTCGTTCAGGCTGTGGCCGAGTGGAATCGCTCCGAGATTGATTTTCCCCACATGTCTTAGGCTTTCACCTCCGGTCGTGTGTGTTTGTTTGTTGATTGTTAATGCCACGGGGCTATAACTAGGTAGTTACAGACAGCAAGCGCAGCGTATGTTGAAGTGATTTCCTGCAACGCTGGTGTTTCCGAAGCATCGCTAACTTTGAAATATAGACCAAATACAAACTTAAAAGATATAGAGGTCAATCCAGTACTTCCCAGTCTAAGCACTATTTTAAATAGCCGGCAAGCCATCGTCTAGCAAAACGTGCTGGATGGAAAACTCTTTTTTGGAGGAGGCTCCCTGGCGGGTCATAGGAATACGACATGGTGAAATCGAGCGAATACCCGGCTCAAGCACTTGATATTTTACGATAAAAGATAGCCCAACATCACATTCATTACAAAATTATACATCACGAAAGCTAGTTTGATAAGACTGGCAAAGGGAATATAGACAACAGATGGAGGGGACTACCAAATATCACCCCATAGATTCAAAACGTGATGCTGTGGGGAGAATTGTTGAAATAGAACGCATGTATGAGGTAAGTTACTTGTATTGTCAAGTCTATCTTAGAGAATAGATGGGCATATCTACGATATATAAGGTCACGGATGTGGGGCGTATTATATCCCTGTATACCAGCCACACACATTCCAACAAGAATGAAGACATCGTGGACAAGAAAACTTAGAAGACCCCGAGGAGGATTGTTGCTAAGTTTAGTTTAGTCAAGGGGGAGACGCAAGATATTATATGGGATATTTGATTACGGGCAACTGCTCTGAACCGCCAGATAAGGATGGTTGAACAGGATCCAGCGAGGCGGCCTGGCAAAAGAGGCTATAGAGGTCATCCACTCAATAACCTAGAAAAACGAATCAACGTTTAGCAAAACTCGGACGTATCAAGAAACCCGCCTTCAAAACGATATAAAACTACTCAAAGGCTCGACTACAATAAAGGACTACTAGATTCATATCTTAAAGCACCACAAACCCAAGCCACGCTTCTCACCAACAAAGTTTGTGAGAACTTAGCGCTGATAAAACTACAATAGCAATATTCCGAATCAACTACGGCATTCATATCATTGAGGAGCTTTATAAGGATTTGCAACCCAGCTTTATAAACGGTTTTCCGTTGGGATCCATCACTATTATTCCATTTTACGACGCCCAGGTTATGAGGATCGAGAATTTACTGCACGACCAAAAAGATCCCAATAGCCTACTTAATATGGATTCTCATTGATACTCCTTCCTAAGTCACCTCCAGCAGGTCAATGCTAACTCGAGTAGAATATGTCGAGGCACGTACCTTCCACACCACGACATCCTGCCCGAATCACGCATCGACCAGGTTGTGCGGCTTGAATTTAGGTACCAACCCGAGAGTGTCAGACTCTTTCTGCCAGGCAGAGGAATCTATGATAGACGCCGTTTATGGAATGAGGGCTAGAATGGAGGTGCCGTTATGTTGGGCCGTTCGACTTTTGCCCCCTATTACGGCTGGGTGCGCTACATGCCTCTTATATTGGGCGCTTGAATACTATTCCTTGCTCACTTATACCCTGGGATTTCCCAAGCCATTAAGAGGGCCATGGATAAGCTTGGGCGGCACAACAAAACGACGAACCAGAAACGGGAACGTACGAAAAGTCAGGTAGTTCAGGTCGTTCCTCTAGGCTTATTACGAAGTGGAACCGACCGTTAGTGGCCCAGGCTCGCTCTGGAGAGTGTTTGTAACGAGACGCGGAGTGGCATTAAAGTTGGCCAATATTTAACCAGGAAAATAGAAAGCTATGCTAGAGCATTGCTATCTATAATTAAAGAAATCAACTCAATCAGTCTTGGTCGGCCATGTAGAGCTACATCTGGGGTTGATAACCTTGTCAGCTTATGAGCTTTGGTATGGGAGAAGTGAGATCAGGACTAGCATTAATGGAAGTGATTAATAATTAGTTTTGGCGGCGTGACTGGCTATTAGTAACATATCGTCTTCTTTCGTACCTAGTGCACGCCGCATGGTTAGTTATGGCTTTAGTAGGAGCACGTCGTCCTAGTCCATCTTGTCTTGTTGTAAGTTTCAAGGTTGAGCGTATGCAATAGCTTTTGATTGATTTATTGTGAAAATGATTGGAAAATAATCGGAATGTCTGAAATACTATTGCATTATATGCCGTATAGGGAGGTGCAGCGGGTATAGCAGTATACACGAGATGGAATAGCCCCAAGTCAGTTGATTGATAGAGGGGAGGATTTGGGAGGGTTTGGACTGAGGTCTGGTCTGGCACATATAAAAGATGTAAGTAGTAAATAAGAGGTAACTACCTATCGATAGTGCGTAAGCATGACGGACGGAAGACGGGTTAGCGTGCCGAATAAGGCGTAGTGGGGGGATGTGCCTGACACATCTATGACCTATGACCACCCTGCTCGTTCCCTCCAGGGGGGCTGGTGACATTTGGGCTGGTGACATTTGCACTGCCCGACCCGTGATCGAAGGGGAGCTCGATCTAGTTTTGAGTTTTTGGTATCGAACCTAGAGCCGACTCTATGTATCATGTAATGTGTGATGGCTTAACGGGCGTTGCGATTGCGTAGTTATGGGTAGGTAAGTTTTTATGTATGTTTAGGTCGCGTCATATGTTTATATCGGATGATCTATGTTGCACAGGTTTGGTATGCTGGGTACGTGTATTGTACGCCCGTAGGTATCGCATCTTGCAAAATGCCTAGTTACATGTTAATAGGTAAGTTAGTTATGGGTGGTTAAAGCAGTTAGTTGATATACACTAAGAATTGGATGGGCTTATCTTGTATTATTATCGTTATTATTGTACCTACCTATATTAGGTACATACGCACGTTATCAGTGAGATCTGCCAAGACGCTATCCTAATTGTGCCTAGATGCCGATTCGGTAGTGGTAGTAGTAACTTTGTATCGCTCCGTACCTTTATTAATGAGAATAACGGATATATCTACCTCAGATATACTATCGATATACCTCTATCTTATTTATGTACGGGTTGATCTAGGTAAGATATCGTCATCAGCGTATTGAATGATAAACGTTCCCCTTTCCCTTTTCTTGCCCTACCTCCCCTACCTACCTACCTAATTCAAAGAGAGGGTATTATTAGCTTAGCACCCTTGGAACTGGCCGGGTGCGATAGCGGACTTAAGACACGCCTGTCCGGAGGGTCTCTATTTTCTTGTCTAAGGCGGTAAGGTAATAAGGGATCTACAGGCAAGCAAGTTAAGTAGGTAGAGAACCGAAACAAAGACAGACAAGTTTGTTTAGGAACTTTCCCTTCTTATCAATTTGTTTAACCTGTTCCGACTCATACCTCTTTTTTTTTCTTTTTTTTTGCGTGTGACCGAGACTACCTAATAACTTTCCCACCCCTTTTCCTCGTGTTGTTTATTAGTATCATTCGTTTTTTAGAAACATCCCACGCGGTTGACCATACTATTATGAACCCAGATTCATCATCCCTTGGATCTATTCATATCGAATCTTCAAGTTGATTTGATTATCCGTCTTTATTATTCAAACTCCCTCAGGCCACTCCTCCGACTTGATCAAACTTGGAAGAGTACATGTGCAATACAACCTTACCTCTCCTATACAATAACTATAATTATACGTACATTAGTTACATTAGTTACATTAAGCATGTAAGTCCTTCTTTTTCTTTTTCTTTTTCCTATGCACGTATTATACAATACATAACTACGATACATATAACTTTACGATTACCTGGCACGAATGAACTAACGTAGATCAGCAGATCCCTGCCCTTCAGTAAGAGAAAGTAGTTTGAAGGCGCGGGGCATTCCTTTGCTGGCCTTTTCTGGCTTCTTGCTGGCTGGCTTCTCTTGTTGGAGACGGCAACTTTGAATGTGGGGGGGGGGGGGGGGGGGGGGGGGGGGGGGGGGGGGGGGGGGGGGGGGGGGGGGGGGGGGGGCGGTTTTAGTTTGTGGGCTTTTTTGGGTTTTTTGGGGGGTGGTTATATTTTTGGGTTCCGGAAATTTTTATTTGCCCCCCCCCCCCCCCCCCCCCAATAAAAAACCTCCCCGAGTCTTCCAAGCCTCTTAAAGTCTTCCCCCCAAAGCCTAACCTCCTAATCGCCGACGGTTGGTAAACAGAGCGTCCATTGTTAGTAGTCAGAAATCGTCACCGTCGGATTAAATCTGCCTAACTATCGCTACTCCATCACCTATCTGGATTTATTCGAGCATTAAAACATAATATCCAGGAGCGTTTTCTTTTTTCAAATACTTTTCCCTAAGCTGTCGTATTCTATTCTATTCTATCCTATCCTATTTATTTATTTATCTATTTATTCGTCCATTTTCTAAACCCAAGATGTCGGGGCATAACTGGCAACGTAGCAACGACTCACAGCGGGTCGCTAATTCCGCTGCATTGCGGCCTGCATCCGGCCAACAGCGCCAACGAAATGACGGTGAGCCTAACCTATTCTACAGCCAAGAACCAAACCAAAACCTAACTGTATCAGAATCATGGGTCGAGGTAGCTTCGCATCCTTCCTCGTCCTCCGTATCGTCCATCGGAGATGAGATCGTCACTACGGGTCTACAAGTGGGCTCCTCCTACGACCCTCGAAGGCGACGACGTTTACATCCGCAGTCTTATGCGCGACCCGACCCTCGACAATCCACTTTTGTTACCGTTCAAGCAGGACAAGCAGGTCAGGCGGGTGCAAGTAGTAGCCAAGAAGAGTACGACGAGAGTGAGAGCGAAGACGACCGAGTTTTAACCAGCTCCGCCGAAAATATCACTTCCCCTCAACCTGCTGGAACCACTCCTCTGCGACGCTCAGCTCAGCCAGTCGAAGATGACTCGAGCGACGACGACGACGATCGTGCGACGGCACTGGCCCAACGGCCTTCGGAACCTTTCCGACCTCAACCTAATGCATTCTCGCATCCACCTTCGCATCTAACCCACCGACACTCAGCAAGTTCGACCATTCCACAACATCACCGACCATCCTTCGGCCAGCGATCACAAACCCGCATCGACCGCCGCACCCCTAATTTCATGTCGCCAAACTACCAAGCCGATAACGACGCGGCCCTGCGTGCTAGTCTGACGACTCTGCTTAGCTGCGCAGCTGCAGCCGGCAAGCGAACCAAGGACGGCAGCGAAAAGCAAATAGACGAGCGCCGCTCTCCCCCCGCCGCAGCCACTGGCAATCAACCTATGGAGCTACGCTTCGTGCCCGAGAGCGAGCTAATGGACCCACAACCACCCTCGGCCGCCCAGACGAGAACTGTTACTGCTACGGCTGCTGCCCAACATCCTTCTAGAACGAATCCGACTGCGGAAATTACCCGCGAATCTCCGGTTGAGAAAGTCAAGCGCACGGCTACGCCCACGCCTATCTCGAAATCGCCCCGCGCTACTAAGAAGAAGAAGACGAGCACGGCGGCGGCTGCGGCTGCGGCCGAGGACGCGCTGATTAGCCCGACGCTGCTTACGTGGGTCGTCAGCGCGGGCGTAGTCGTTCTCGTATCTGTTGTCGGGTTCGGCGCGGGGTATGTTATCGGGCGGGAGGTCGGTCGGCAGGAGACGCTGGGGAGTCTGGGGACGAATGCTAGCGCCGTGGCGGATGGGAGTACCTGCGGCAGAGATGTTATTAGGAGTGGCGGGGGGACGTTGAGGCGGTTTCGCTGGGGGAGCGTGGCGAAAAGCGTGGCTGCTTGAGAGGAGAGGAGAGGAGAGGAGATAGATGTGGTGCGCCGAGGGGGAGTTTATACTTAGGAGAGGAGCGGAAGAGGCACAGGCAGAGGAAGGGGATGGACTGGTCGGCATATTGACGTGTTACGAATCGATGACTTGCGGTTCACGGCACCGTGTGCATTTCTTAGGCGGTCGACGGCCTCTCCGGGTAGTCAGTCTCACGCCTGCCGGAGTAGAGTACAAACGAGGCCGGATCATATCATATCATGGCGTTTGCTGAAATCTTTTTTTTCTTTTTTCGCCGACATTGGGGGAGAGGGAGAAGATCATATTCAAGTTCCCCCATACCCATGAGCATCCAACAAATTTTTTGTTTTCGTTTTATTTTATTATACCTTGGTGGGAGTCTGGGGTTGATGTTTTATTTTCGAGTTGGTCTTCTGTCGATGTTGATGTTGATGTTGGGGGCGATATGATGGTCGACCAAGTCAGGAAGTCAAGCGGATATCGTCGAATGTAATTACCTTAGCTAGGTATGGAAATGACACGATATTTGTAGTAAGGTTTGGGCACGCGCTTGTCTTTTTTTAAGGGGGGTTTTCTTTTCGTTTGAGTGTCTAGGCGGATTGTTGTAAGTACCTACCTAGGAATGGGAATTGGGATTAGGGTGCTTGGATTAGTATAGCTTTAGCTTTATCTTAATGCAATGGGATATATTCGACTTTGAATATTATTTATGAATTCTTGATCTAGAGGGAAAATAGGAGGGGTGAAGATGTGGGTTGGAAATATTTGGGAGAAATGAGGATAGAGAAAGGGGAAAGGAGAAAGGGGAAAGGGGAAAGGGGGAGTGAGGTATTGGAGTTGGGTATCTGTAACGAGCATGGAGGGAGTTGAAGGAGGTAGTAGTTGGGTATAAGTCGCAACACACCCAGATACACGCGCACACTCAGCAACACCACGATATAGTAGTAGCAAACCCGTGTAATATAACGTAGGCTAGCGTACTTTAAAGGGATAGAGCACCTGTTACGGGGGCTCTGAATAATCGCGCTGCATGAGGAGACTTGCTGCGGATGCATCCATGCTACTATGTCGGCTTGGCTTGGTGGTGGGAGATTTTGGAGCTCAGATATCACGTCGTACGTGGGTAGCTACCTGCCTACTCACGTACCTGGATGTTGGATATATGGTAGGTTATGATATACCTATTAAATCAATAAAGATAGGTAGCCATCTACCTACCTAGGTATGTCGTCCACATGGAAATTATAATTATATATTATTGATTGGTCTTGTACGACGTCAAGTACGTAAGTAGCAGGAACTGTCATTTTTTATTTCAAGGCTGCAATGCTGGTATCCAGGCATGCAAGTACATCTAGGTAGAGGATGTACCGTATGGTAGTATGTATGGTAGTTCTAGCTATCCTATGTAGGACGGAGCAATACAAGACGAAGAATGGTGAAAACACAGAGATTCATTTTTACTAGCCGTTCATTAATATCCATCGCTCTCTTCGACTATTTCGTCGTCGTCGTCATCATCAAGGATAAACGGCCCAGTCTTCCTATTCTTCGTCCCTCTCCCGGCACGTGCGCGTTTGCGAACAGGGATATCATCATCACTGTCTTCCTCGTCATCTGAATCCTTACGGGCGGTATGTTTCTTCGAAGCTTGTTTCTGTTTAACGAGCTGACTCATAGATGGGATCCCATCATCTTCTTCGTCGCTATCCTGCGTAGCGTCGAACTGCGTTGGCTCATAATACAGTGGCTTCTTATGTTGCTTTGTAGTGCGGCCTCCAATGGTAGACGGTGTAGATGGTGACGTGGGAGACGTTGAGCGTCGATTTCTCCGTGGCAAGGATGAAGTTGGGGCCGGGTTGCTTGATGTCGCCATTCCGTCTGCGACAACGAAATCTGCCAAGTCCGCCCCGTCGTCCGAGTCGTCTGTCAGATCTAGGTCGCTTGTACGCCGACAGTCATCACCTTCGTCAGCGCTCTCATCGTAAACTGCTGGGGCCCTGGTATTCTTTTTCGATCTCCCGCGTAGCTGTGACGGAGCCGAAGCTTTTGTTTTTGGTTTACTCGTACGCTTTTTGGGGGGCGGTGGAAGTTCTTCTATATCTTCGCTTTCTTCAGCCTCTTCAGCCTCTTCCGGCGAGGGAGCTCGAGGACGGGGTTTCTGCTTCGCGGGAATAGAGGTTTTCTTGGGTTGTGATTTATGAGGTGGAGCGGCTAAGGGCTTTCTAATCCCGACCTTGTCCTTTTCCTCTCGACTGGGCGGGGTCGTCTTTCTCTTCTTGCGTGCTGGTTCGTCTGCCGTATCGCCATCTGAGTTGGGTCCGTAGCCTGGGAACGGTAGTTGACGATAACGACGGGCGTCAGCTTGGTCGTATGGTTTATTGAAACGGTCTGAGGGGGACTGCGATTTTGCTAATGTCTTGAACAATTTTACACAACGCTTCGTATATGCTCCATGCTTCACATGTACGGTCTTCCGTAATGTTCTTTGCGCGGTGGGATTTGCGGTCAAATCTACTTGCTCAATGTCCTCCATCGAATCTCGGTGGTATGAGAGACTCTTGTACTTCTTATGCAATTCATTAGTTTGGCTCTCGGTGAGCAAGACTTGACTGAGAGTCGGCATATCGACAATCTCATCCTCTTCAGCGGGTGCGAGTACTTCCTTCACGGGCATTTCCTTTGCCTTTTTGGGTCCGGACTTCTTTCCTAGTAGCGATGCAACGGTAGTGAAGCCAGTTTCAACCCCATCGGGCATATGGAACTTCTTGGGCGGCCTCTTCTTCCGCGGTTTTCCTTTCTTGGGCTCGGGGAGGCCTTCAGCCTGGGTATTTTCCACGGGAATCTCTACGGCTCTCATGTCGACTTCGGGTCGGATATCTCTCGGAACTATTCTTGCTGACAGGTCATGACGGAAGTTGAACCGGCTTCCATCGCAGATCATGAGTTGCATCTTTTCGTAACCATCTTTGGACTTGGCGTAGTTATCCTCTTCTTTTCCTCGCATTAGGAGTAGAACGACACGTCCCGCACGCTTTCTTCCGGTTCGTCCCATTCTCTGGAGCATTCGAATCGGAGATGCGGATGCATCGTAACATACGATCAAATCGACTTGACCGATGTCCAGTCCTTCCTCACCAATCGAGGTGGCGACAAGGACATTGAATTCACCCTGTTTGAACTTCTGTATCCGTTCGATTTGTTCGGTCTGCTTCATACCACCCGATCTTTTCGAGTCTGCTTGTCCAACAAATACTGCGGCGCGAATAAGTGGCTTGTGAATATTGAGGACTCGAACGATTTCCTCAGCGCTATCGCGATATTCACTGAAAACTATGATTCTAGTGTTAGTAGAACCACTCTCTCGACCCTCTCCCGCATCCATAAAATGGTTTAAGACTGTATCAGACAGATATGTGAGTTTTGGGTGGCTGACGAAATCGTCTTTCTTTGACCAACTGGCAATTTTGTCCATCATTTCTTGAAAACTTGGCGATTCGATAATTTGCTTCTTATATTTAGAACCTTTGTCGCCCTTCCCCTCGGTTTCGTCTCGAAATTGGACCAAGTTGTCATAAAATGGCTTGATGCCGTGGAAATTTAGAAGTTTGATACCGTGGGCTAAGCTTGTTAGAACAGCGAAGACTGCCAAAGTCATAAACTTCACTCCTTGGTTGACATGCTGCCCAGCACGAGCCATCCAATCTTTCCTGGCCTGAAGGAGGCCGTAAACTGTCAGACCCATCGGGTCACGGCCGTAGTAAATATTTTGTTGACTAAGCTTGTCCACGAGTGGTTTTAACGCTTTTGCGAATAGGTCTTTGATGAATACCATCTCATCTGATGGGTCGAGCAGAACGATATCTTCGTCTCTCTGGTGAACATATTGACGGATATCCATGGACTCTTCGGTGCGGATCTCTACGTGCGAGATACCGAGGCTGTCGATAACCTCTTGCACCGATTCAACCTTGGATCCAGGGGTTGCTGTTAGAGCAAGTATGCGGAAGCTACTAGTAAATCGTCTTAGAAAGCTAACGACTTTTACGTAGGAATAATTTCCTGTGGCCCTATGGGCTTCATCTACGACTAGTAAGCCAATCGACTTGGGATCCGCGAATCCTGCGGATAAATCATTCTCTAATGTCTGGGGAGTCATGAAAAAGACCCTTCTAGACTCCCACTCTTCTGCTCGAAGGGCTGGCGATACTTCCCCCGTGAGCAAGGTTGTCTGGGATCTTGGAATACCAGCTATATGGAAACATGCGTCGATCTGCTGGGATACGAGAGGCTTAGTAGGGGCCACGAACACGATCTTGGCCCTTTTCATCCAGCGGAAGTAGTTTAACATGATAGTAGCTGCGATGAATGTTTTACCCAAACCCGTGGGAAGGGCAACGAGAGTGTTATTAAATAGGCCATTTTTGACAATACTAAATTGATAGTCTCGAGTGGGTCCGAGGTTTGTAGGATAGACCCATGTTTTCATGGCCTCCAAGTCTATTTCATGATGAGTTGGCGGCTCAGGCGGTAAATCTACACGGAATGCCCGGTTTCTATTTGACTGAGAAGACCCAGGCCCTGGATCTTGTTGAATTGTCTGACCAAATAAGGTTGTCTGTCGATAGGTAGGAACTGGATCACCTATACGCTGTGGCTGTAGAAAGCCTACCGCCCCCCTTTGAGATGGGGGCTGGACCTTTGCTGGTGGACTTGAAAATGCATCTGAAGGTAGGTCATCAAGATTGACGAATGATTGCCCATGGGAATTTGTGTGTTTCTAGAACATATATTAGTGTGATTCTTCGATACGCTAAACGTACATGATGTTGAACATTCACTACATTCGAAAATATCTCGTGACTAGAAGTTATTCCTATTCACGTGTAAGAAAATACGAAAGGATATATTCGTACCGCTGAACTTGTGTAGGTTGAATTAGAACTATTCCCAGGACCTGGTGGCCGTCGAACATGAGGCTGAAATCGGCCTTGATTAATCTTGGCAGGTTGACTGCGACTTGAAGCTGGCACCTGACTGGCGGCGATGATTAGATCCTCATCGGCAATATCATCGTCAAATTCATCCGAATCCATAGTTGAAATCTTCTTGGGTATCGCATAACCACTTGGGTTGGGTAGGCAGATATGACGCCGTCTTCCTTTAAAAGGCTTTTTGTAACAGCCCCTTTGTCCAGGATTTACTGGACATGAGTTGGTGGCTGATATGCGTTGGACGCGTTGATGTGAGTGGTAACAAGTGCGACTAGGAAATAGTTAGCGTTGAATTGTCGCGAAGTCATGTGAGATTTTGTGGCTGTTATAATATAAGTAATCATGCATCTCGCACTTGTCGGCTTATTACGCAGTAGTAAACGTAATAATCCAACCGGTTAGTCGCTACTGCCCACGGTAGGCTGTTCAGGCATCCACTTGACTGTTTGGGTTTGTGGCTGAAGCAAACTCGCTGAATCAATCTCACCTAACTAGCGTATGTCCCTTAGTACCTTATCACAGTCATTCTCAAATCTTTTGTGGTCTGTGCGCCACTAGGTATCAACTCTACTGTCTTGATTTCTCGTCAGCCTTTGTTCCGACGTCACAAGTCTTCAAGTAAAAGCATCCGTCTTTTCATCTTTCTCTTCTTTATTTCAAAGGATGCGATAAATTTCAAAGCTCACCTACCTTTTCTCTCGTAAAAATAACAAAAAACTAAAAAAACCAAATATAATACGAGCGAAACTTATCGTTCCTTTGGTTCAATCTTTTTTTTTTCTTTTCAGCTTGCCTTGGGTGGATTCGCATCTTTCGCAGCTACAACAACCTTTTCTGAGCAACCACCATTTATTCGTCAGTCATTCATGGTTTGCTAGCCTTGCTTGAAAACCGTCGATTATTGACGGCTTTTTGCAATCACCCATTCATAACCATTATTACCAAATCGATCCCGGCCACGTCTTCCTTCTCGTATCGGAACATTAGAGCAACGAGCCTTCACACCTGTTATCCTATCTGAACCAATTTCCCTAGGCAGAATCTCCGCGTTTTCTTTCGCACGCTTCTCACACAACAAACAATGGCGCCCTCTGGCCCCCGAAAGGGATCTGCCCCTACCGGTCCTCGTAATAGCCGAGGTTCTACGACGAATAGTGGCAAGGCAGCTTCTAGAGGTGGAATCTCTAAACGTCGCAGTAATACTACAGGCAGAGTGGACAAAGATGGTGACCTCGATATGGATGCTCCTAATGCAGCCAACCGAAACCCTCGAAAACCCAAGCGCGCCGATCCTAACGATTCTACCGTACCGCCTCGGTCCACCCGATCTACAATTAACGGATCTCGCGCTCCGAGACCAAATGTGAAAACGCAGCAAATAATACAACGAGTCTTTAATGGAACCGGTGGTAGCCTCTCTTCCCGAATCGCTACCGGTATGTCGGGCGGAACTAAAGCCTTTAAAGGCGCCCGTCCAGTCAACGCGCCGAATACGATGACACTCCGAGTGGAAGGCCTCAAGACTAGCAAGGCTGCTGGTAACGAAGGAGGGGGGCTTAAAGAGTTGCTGACCTTCTTGGAGCGAAAAGCTCAGGCCGTCTCGAAGACTACACGAAACATAAGGATTAAGAAGGTATGTGATAGCATTCCGTCCGAGAATCTGGGGGGTTATGGAGCGACGCAAATTCTCCGCATTCGTTATCATGCCGTATAGCTCGCAAAAAAACGAGGAGAGACAATCTTAAAACCGAGCCGCATACCTATCCCGGGTTCCTAGAGCATTATCAAGGTTTCATTACCTTGCTAACGTCTAGCAGTCACAACTTAATGGTGACTTTGTATACATCACAGCAAGCAAGGAGGATGCAGAGGAAATTCTTAAGTTGGATGGATTCGCATTCGCCGGTACAACCCTTGCTGTCATAGAAGCGCCGGGCGAAATGCCACCGGCCGACCAGACTAACATGTCCTCGACCGCTCTCGAGGTAAAAGATGCGCTTCGTAACGTCCTTAGCCTCCGATACGACGGCAACGCTAAGCTACTAAATCTCTCTTCTCTCGGTGAAGACGCTGGGCTCACTCAGATGGGTTTCTTCAGTGGTGAGAGTAAGCCCGAGAAGCTGTTTCGCGCGTTGATGGCTGTTTGTGATGGATTATTTAAGACCGCTCAAGACAAACGGGATGCCGTCGTTAGCATTAGCCTCGCAGGCAATAGCATCGACGATGTTCTTCAGATCATGTCTTTGGCCGACACTTTCCCAGATCTAATCAATTTGGACTTGAGTCGGAATAGTTTCAAGGATCTGAAGGGCTTGCAAAAGTGGCGACATCGTCTCAGGAAGCTCGAAACCCTCCTCCTAAACGACAACCCCATCGAAGGGGCGAATCCTAACTACGCAGCAGAAGTAACATCTTGGTTTCCCCGACTACTAAACCTTAGCGGTATCCAAGTCAGGACCCCGGAACAAGTCGCCGCAATGGAAGCTGCGGCTCGACCCACCCCCATTCCGCAGCATGGCGCCGACTTTCGGGATATCAATGGGGTTGGTGAAGGCTTTATTAGGGAGTTCATATCAATGTACGATGTTGATCGAAACAATCTGGCGGCCAAGTACTATGATAATGAGAGTACCTTTTCTATCGCCGTCACCAACCCTCCGCATTCACAGAATAACCAGTCACCCGGATGGGGCGCGTATATCAAGTTTTCTCGTAATCATAACAAGATTACGCACACTTCTACTAGAATACAGCGCCTATTCGTCGGGACGAATCTTATCCAAGGCGCTTGGCAACAACTACCTCCTACACGACACCCCGATCTCTTGGCGGAATTCAATAAGTACATCATTGATTGCCATCCTGTCCATGGTCTGCCCGACCCGACCGGGCAGAGCCCGATCGGTGTAGATGGAATGATTATCACCATGCATGGTGAATTCGAAGATCAAGAACCCAATACCATGAAGACGGCCAAACGGAGCTTCTCTCGTACGTTTATCCTGGGCCCTGGTGTACCGGGTAGAAATCAAATCCGCGTCATTAGCGATATGCTTTCCTTGAGGGCCTTTAACCCGCCACCCGGGTCGCTCGGTTCGGCACCTGAACCAACGGTCCAGCCGGTAGCTCAACTGGCGACCCAACCGAACCCAGACCTGCAGCAACAAATGGTGGTCGAACTTTGCAAACAGACGAATATGACTCCGGAATATTCGAAATTCTGTCTGGACGGGGCCAATTGGAACTTTGATCAGGCTCTGGCCATGTTTAACGAAAAAAGAGTAAGCGCGTCTCGTATGACCTTGGTGGAAATTTAAGCCGACTAACCATTGCAATAGGCACAATTACCAGCCGATGCTTTCGTTACCCCGTTGCAATAGAGGTGACAGTGGGGTTCAGATTGGATTAGCTCGGAAACTTCAGATGGAAATGCTGCATAGGCTTAGGAGTTCATGGTTTATGAGTCTTCACGTTTGTACAATGATTATGGGATCTTATTAGGCGGATTATGCCTATGCGTAGCTATGTATACACAGGAAAGGAGTCTGGTCATGACCGTGAGAAAGTGAGGTCTAGGTGGAATTGTTGAGTTCAGGGAGGACTTTTTCGATTAGATGGAAATCTCCAGTACGGGAATATGTGCGCACTGAACTGGCCGACTTAAGTTAAATCATGCTTTGACGAAGTTCAGCGTACAAAAATAAATCAATTAATAAGCGACACTTGACGTCTATAACTAAATCTTTCATATCACGTAAATTAATCCAGCCTTGTTGGCGTCGATGCCTACTAATACAGGTAGGTAGGTAGGTACTTATTAACGGAAACACTCGATCATACCGGGCTTGAGCTGGAAAATGTGTAACGATGCTGGCTGGTCTTTTACAGTAGTTGTCGATAATGTAGCTACGTTAAAAGGTGTTGGGACTGTTGGATGCCGCGCGCTTTTAAAGTCTACTGGCGCCCGGAGAGATGTAAGCGGAGATGTGGTGTATGTGTGCTACGTATGTAGAAAAAGAGCAGTGAAATGTCTCGCAGCTCGGCGCTTACGAATTTTAACGGTGGCCTGCAGCTTGCAGCGGGCATGCCTCATCTCGATAGACCCTGTAGATTCGCGTGATGCCCCCCCTAGTCGAGATCCGTTATGCAGTGGGAAGAAATCAATACGGACAAGTACGGGATGACGACATGCCCTATCCTTTTCTTTAAATTTGACCCTCTGCGACCACTGTCTTTCCCGAGGCGCGGGAACGGGTTTCATGCATCTGTGGTCAATATTATTGGAAATATTCTCGTCGCTAAAAGCCTAACGGACGGAGTTGATAGATATCTTTTTCTGTTCCTGATAGTTATATTCGATTGATTTGAATTAGTAAAATACTAGTTAATACAATAGAGTTAACATTTTATTTATTATAACTAAAAAAACAAAAAGGTGAGACATGGCCTCTTAGACCGGAATAGGTAGCAATTGTTGCATGTTCAGGGTTGGTGGGCAAACGTGATAACCGACATGCTATGTAATACTTCTGAAGCAAACGATCTTTCCAGGTCTCTGGGCATAATTCCCTAGCCTGGGCTCTTAGCTCGATTAATTTCGACGAGTTCTCTGGTTAGTCCATAACACGTAATATTATAAGTGAGGTAGGCAGGATTTATATAGGAGTTTTTAGTTGCAATGTAGAATGCCTAAACCTAAATTGAATGCGGCGGAATATAGCGATGGTAACTGCAAGTGTTCAGGCAGTTATTGCGCAGTAAGCAAGAAGCCCTGTTGTATGCAAGTGGCATATAAAATCAATGTATTACATGATCAAAAAAATGATGAATTAATCGGTAGCGATTTCCGACAAATACTACCGGATTCTTTTAGTGACCAATGGAGTGTTGCACACCGGGTGCCTGGCGCATTACAAGCACCCGCAGAGCACCAAAAGTACGTGGAAAAAGGTACCTAATGTACTGCACGTACTGCAGACCACTACACTACGAGTTCGGTACGTGGTGGGGTTAGAGTTTCACAATATGTACGCCTTCTTTTATAGGCTAGTGTCTGTCCAATTTGAACCTAAAAAGGTAAAGTGTGTTATTTTGTAAGAAACGAGGTATCCAAGGACTAGAAGATCATGCTATGACAATTAAGTTCTATTGGACAATTCTGTCGCTCGTTTTATCCAGTCAACCAGTCACTTTTCAATTCTCGCTGCCCCCAATCTTCGTCCCTTTTTTACACCAGGAGATTCAAACTTCCGTGCCCTTGGTACGACCACGGCAGATACATCATCTGTTCCAACATACCCAAACTAAGGTATATGAGAAGTATGGAATCAACTAGGTCAACTAGACATTTCCTTACGACGTGAATTCTCGAATAGATGCGAGATGCTAGATGCTATGGATACATTTCGGTCAGATAAAATATACCGAATATATCTCGTCAGAGACAAACAAAAGAGATAAGAAAAAAAGAAAAAAAAAACCCTTCGGACTGAGCGAAACAAGCCCAATTTGCTTGCTGGATCCTTCGCTTGAACCCACAACCACGCGAGAAAGAAGTCTCTCCACCATATGGTCGTATCAGGGCAGGGATCAAACTAAAAGAGAGAAGCCAACCCCTTTTTCTCGTTAGCAACCATCTCGAGCAACTCTGCCACTGAACTCGACGTGGTACCGAACCCACTATGTATGGCACGCCTTTATATGCCCAGCCACAGGGTAATTGCATGTATTGCAGCCCCGTTGGGGTACCTTGCATCATTTAATCTATCACCTAATTCCCGCTGTGATGGTCGTACCCTAGTCGTTGGAGGTACCTGACGCTATCTCTATAAGTCATCTTTCAATCGTCTGTCCCCTGACGATTTCTATCTTCCTATTCGATTAGGATATGGGATAGGTCCACACTTGTCCGGGGCCCCCTGGTCCACTTCCCCTGTCCTATTCCCGTCCTTCTCATCGAGGCGTTCGACCGCAAACAGAGAGAGTGTAACTTTCTTTCGCCCTCTCACACGTTTCTCTCTTTCGAGCAGTTCGCCGAAAAGCCCTGCTCTCTCACTCCTGCTACTGTAGCTTGCCTCTCGTTAGGGACCATCCCATTTACTGTAGTATTCTCTCCTTGTCTTCCTTCATCCTTCGCTTGTTAGGATTTGCTCGTCAGCGTCTTAATCCACCTAATCTACCAACCCTCTCTCTCTCTAGTATCTCTATCTCTATCTCTAATCGTCGCCTTCCATAATCTTTCTATAAACCTCCCTTTTTTAAACACGCCTAGGCTGGCGCATGAATATTTCGATATTGCGGCACGTCTACATATCTCATCCTACTTACGGAAGTGGGTTGCACTTTTAGGCAAAGCAACTAAGTAACTAGACTTGCCGGAGGCGTATATTGATCCGCTAGGTTTTAGATACCTTGACAACCTGCGACACCACACCCGTCAGGAGAAGAGATCGACCGTTTCCACCCTTCTCCCATTCTGTCCTCTCCATTTGACTACGGGACGGAAACATCTTTTTCTCTTAGGGAGCCACCAAACTTTGTTCTGCAGATCATATTGTCCTTCGTGGACTGGCCTTCTAGCATCGAGTCAGCTCGGTTAATACAATCGTGAAAGCCTTGGCCAGTATCTCGATAGTGACAAGCTTCCCTTCGACATCGAGTTACTCTTGCAGTTCCTTAACCTAAGTCAACCAGTTTGGTCTCTCTTCATTACCGATTTCTATTCAAGCAAGAAATCTCTACTTGATTTTTAGTAGCGTTGCTTATTTGTCCTCCGACGGGTGTTACAGACATCGTGCTACGCTTCCCTAACCAAGACATAATATCGACAGCCAATTCCAACTATTAGGCTCCCTTCCGCTCTTTAAACAGATGATCATGACCTTTTGATAAGCGACGGTAATCTGGAGGCCACTGTATCTGGTCTTATTGTCGCTCATTTACTCGGAGTCATCGTATTGGGTTTGTGGGAGTTTTATATCGTACCATGTCACTTCCTGAACCGCTGTTGCCGTTAACGGGCGCCTGCAGCGTCATATTCGATAATACATTATATTCGTACTCGTCTGCCGGATTCGAGTCGATAAAATTGGAGGATGGAGCCGAATGGAAAAAGCTAGCCAGTGGGCATTCGGTTGAAGGTGCTGTTTGTGTTGGGTCGACACCAAAGGATTCCTCAAAGGCTGCCTTATTCGTTGTTGGTGGAAAGTCGAAGTCGTCCGACTACTCCGGTCTTCAGAAGTTCACGTACTCGACTAAAAAATGGGAAACCATAATACCGGAAGTAAATGTGACGCAAAATCGGGTATACCACAGCGCGGCGTACATTAACGGTAGCGATTCAATCTTGGTCTACTCGGGAACAACTGATGGACCACCGGGACTGTCTTCCCAGACCTTCACTATTACGGCATCCAAGCCACACTCTGTATTGGCCTTCCAATCTAGTATCTCACCGCCGGGAATCGCACCACTAATTCTTCCATGGTCGGAAACGCAAGTCGCGATGCTTGGTGGCAACCCGACTAACACGCGGGTGATGCTTTTTGATTCATCTGCCTCATGGGTTGACCCAGGAATAACCCTAAAAGACCCGTTGCCTAAGAATTCTACCTTCATGAAAGGAGCTATCATAAATGGCGACGATGGTAGCAAGCATCTCTATACATTTGATATGAGCACGTCACCAAACACCGTTAATAGGACAATGTTAGCGACTCCCGGTGGTCTCCCGATAGCCGACGCAGTCCCAGTCGTAACAACCGTTTCAAGCCGTGGGTTACGGGAGGATAGCATCGAGAAGCGAGCGCTTACTGCGGATAATTGGCCGAAATATAATTCGACTTTGGCGCCGCAAATTGTACGAAATGACTACTCTATAGCTACCGATGCAAATGGTTTAGTAGTGATATCGGGTGGAAACGACGAGGAGATTCTCTGCATGTTCAACGCGAGGCAGAACACTTGGAAAAACGCAACAGCCGTATTTGGGCAGCAAAAGGGGTTTTCTATTGAGTCAACACCTAAAAGCTCTTCATCATCGTCATCGGCATTGTCATCTTCCACTCTAGCTCCTTCTTCCACTTCTACCGACGCCTCGACTGCCGCCGCTACTGCACCTGCTTCTACGTCTGTGCTTTCAGCAGAAGACAGTGCACTTCCTCCGACAACCCTATTAGGCATAGTGCTTGGGACTATTTTCGGCTTCGCGATTATCTTGCTGTGCTTGTTATTCTGGATCAAACATCTCCGAAGGCGCCAGAATAACGCAGCCGCGGGACAGACGCCAAAGGACGGCGGTGTGTTAGACGAGAAAGCCAACTTCCAACGAGAAGTCGAAAAGGCCCCAGGTGGACAATTCCGAGGCCACATTCCGCAAGATTCTGTCGGATCGTTCTCATCTATGGCTATCCTGATGGGTAAGGTGCAAAAGCCTGCCGCACAACGTAAAACGAGCAATGAAACGAAACGTAGTTCTGTCAATAGTGTCTTTGGCAAGCAGTTCAAGAGCACTATTAGTCGACCGCAGCCCCAAGCAGATACGGAGCCAGAATTCCTTTCAAGGGACGAAAAGGGGGTGTCCTTCGCCGCCGATGCAAACGAGCCGAAGCCTCGACCTCGACCAGCAGTGGACACCGGAGACGAAACGGTAAGAAGAAGCTCTGGTTGGAACCGATACTGGTCCGATGGTAGCGCGTTGTCCGTTTTTGGGCTTGGAAATGGTAATTCTCAGCGTGGAAATGATTCCGGACCAAGTTCTTTCTACTCGGATAAAAATAACCGCCTAACCCAGGACTCTGCCACGGTTCCGGCCCTACAAGTTCCTCTAGGTCGACCAGAACTAAACCAGGTTAACTCGAGCAGCCCGACGATCTCTCAGCACAATCTCCACATAGGAGAGGGGATGTCCGGCTTAATAGAACGACCTATATCTACTGCATCATCTTCGGGTTATTCCAGCGGTATCCCAGCTAGTGTTCACGATACTTGGGATCCAACGACAGCGAAGAAGTCTTGGGGTGATGTGCGAGCGCCAAGTAGTACTTACAGCCAGAGCATTTATCAGACAGCTCTTGGACCTCCTGGCCAGAATAGACCCCCAACTGGTATCTCTACCCAGCCACCGTTGGCTGCCTCATCTAACTCGAACGATCTGAGCTGGTTAAACTTGGGGGACAACAATAACCAGCCGTTCAAATAAACTCTTAAACTGGTATTCACTTTCAACTGTCCGTCGCATTAATGATACTCTTACGAAACCGTTCATGACCTTCGCTTATACCCATTCTCATTTAAGGAGCAAAAGTTATGGATTCGGACTCGGAGGCTAGGCCAGAGATAGACGAGTTTTCACAACGCCAACGGGAGAAAGAAAAACAAGGGGTCAATCGGAAAAGCGTACATTCGTTCAGACGTCAATTCACCACAAGCTGCCTAGGCGCGGCTCGGCATAACCCTATGGATATATCATCATCTTGCCAACGCAATATACCTTGCAAACACCCCTCTTCGCATTTGAAAGGCGCAGCCGGCCGGCATTTTTTATCTTGGACATATAACATTCTATCTTCGACTTTCAATAATTATAGCATGCTGTACATCGCTCGGACGTTGGGCGCCAGTCCTATTAGAGATGGGCGGCGCTACGGTACTTTCTCGACACTCATCACCAGCAATATACGTTTTTTTATTATCTACACATATTCTTTCCGGCTGCTCCTTTTCATTCTTCGTTCTTTTGCATGATACCACTAGACTCCGTCCCCGAGGCGATGGCGACTGGCTTTGCTCCCGACGCTGTGTTCTGATCTATCTTTTTTTGTTTGTCTGTTTTTATCGACCGAACCTGAGTGCGTGCTCGAGAGCGAGGAGGGATAAGGGGAGAGAAGAGGAGGAGTAGAGAGGAGAGACGCGACGCGGTGCAGATGTGTGTCGTGGTAGTGCGATATAATGAGGGGGAGGGGAGGGGGGGTCCTTGTATCTATCTAGGTCTGAGGCATGTATCTAACAGCTAATCTCTCTTATGCGATCTATTCCCGCGGGCTATCTCGAGCAAAGAGCGAGAGGCCCGTTGCTGTGTATAGTACTCGGATAGTTTGCGAGAGAATTAATTGTACAAATTTTGACCTTGAGATTCTTGTTTTTTAATGCCACTAGACTTTGTTTCTTCTAAATAAGCTACATATTACATTAGAATGGGATTATTCGTTTCTCTCTAAGCATAATGCTATATCAAGGCTTTTTGCTAATCGTTTATAGATCGGTTTATGATCGATCAGATCTGATATTCCTACGTATCTGTCCTGTCTGTTATAACATCTATCTACCGATACTGCAGAGCTAAACAATGTCCTCGCCCATTCCTCGTCCAGTAGGCACCCGTCCCGGTGCGCGTGGTCCATCGAATCGACTTTCCCATCCCAAGCCCCCAATTATCCCGAATCCACCTAAGGTTATACACAAATACCACGCCGTACTCTTCTCTT
Source organism: Daldinia sp. FL1419 (assembly GCA_025201765.1). NCBI lineage: Eukaryota > Fungi > Ascomycota > Sordariomycetes > Xylariales > Hypoxylaceae > Daldinia > Daldinia sp. FL1419. The sequence continues at coordinate 18,137 of MU623472.1, read as the reverse complement.
CCTCCCGTCATGACTCGCATATCCTTATCCCACCCCCCTTCCCCCCCAACCCATAATTAGAAACCCAATATCATCACGACCGGAAAAGGAAACACAAAAAGAGAAAAGTAGAGGGAAACGGTAGGTAGCAGCGAATAAGCAATAAGCAACCTCCGTTGTATCCATGAAACACTAGACTCTCTTGGCCAAACCTATTTTTTGGTCTCTCCCACGTGTTACCACGCGGCACAGGTACGTTTTTCGAAACGAGCTTAGCCTCTAACCTGGGTGGTTTTGCCTCCAGCTTACGTCCTAAGTCGAGAGGGGAAGGACGAAACGCCGTGAGACATTCGTCGGGTACCTATTCACATATCTACCTAGGTACCTAGACGGGTTAGGAATCGCGAAATAGTGCCGGCTGTGCCTCCATATAAATTGCGGGTTAGGAAGCGCCACAACGACGCGTAGGGCGTAGGATTCGAGACACACGGCAGAGAATTTCGTGGGAAAAAAAAAGGCGTTTGTATCATAGGTTACATTAGGTAGACATGATAGTAAAAAACAGCTCATTTACAAAGGAGAATACCATGAATCGATTTGCAAGTAGCTATCGCAAGAAGCCACCGGGTACCTGTGAGCAAAGCCTAAACGCCAGCATGACTATTCATCCGCCTATCTGTCCAATTCGCACCATTCTCTTATGAAGCCCCATTCATTTAGTAGATAGGTCTCGGTTCCTCCCACTTCTGGTGTCGTACATGAGCCGCATTATCACCTACTCCGTTACTCGGCGGGTCCACACCCACATCTGGTCCGAGTGACGTACGTCCGGTCCTTCGTCGCCTCCCGCTATGATCTCCGACGGTCGGGCCAATCCACTCCCACGCCCTACCGACTTCGCCGCTACGTCCCTCCCGCTGGCCAGTTCGGACGTTACTGTTCTGCTCGACGACCGCCTTGACTCTCTGCCATATCTTCTCGCGGCGAGAGAGAGAATGAACCGACCTTAGGACGTCGTCGCGTAGATTCGGGAGGAAGAGCCAAGGGTCATCGATATCCTCGTCTCCCAGTTGCTTCTGATTTGCTAATCTCTCCAGTACTAGATCGACCAGGGCCGGTACCTGCGCGGCGGCCGCACGGTTAGCTTTGTACCTGGACTGTGCATAAATGGCTGTTAGGATCAAGGCGATCACGAAGCTAATATGGAATCGATATCTTGCCAGTCCGAGTCGGATCGACCGGCGGACGGCGCAGGCGATTGGAATGCGAGCGAGAGAGGTGGACGAGAGGTAGGTGTTTGGAACACCTCCGGAATCGGATATTCTATGGTTGCCGGAGGGACTCTGGTTAGTCAAATGGTCAGACTATAAACTTGTGGTACCGATATCTTCCATAAAACAGGCGAAGAGCATGGGATATAATCGTTGAGAAATGGTGTGCTTACTCCTTAACTTCAACCTCCACTTCATCTCTGGCTTTGATCTCACCAAGTGCAGATCCCCAGAGATCCTCGAACTCTTGGTTGTTCATTTTCTTGTTTCTTTTCCTATTAATGATTTCCTTCAGCTCTTGTTCCTCAATAGCAGGTGTCTCGAGTTTGGCACCTTCTTCGTTGACTGGCTCGCCACATTCGTACTTGGCTGTTCGTTCGCGAAGTTCCTCGATCGCCTTATCCGCTACCGCCTGGACTCGACGAACCTTGACACCATCAGGTTCACAGGTCGGGGGAAGAGGGACAACGCCGCCGAATGATAGGGGGTGAGGCTTGAGGATATAATCCTGCTCACACCGCACGGAGAAGTCGGTATAGCAATAAGCGTGGGGAGGGCATGGCTCGCACTCGGGCTCTAGAGTATCTATGACGGACTGAGGAACAGTTATTTGCGGTGGTAGTACCGACTGCGCCCATTCCGGTGTTTCAATCTCGTTAGGAATCGAACTTCCGACTTGGCCGACGCCGCAATAACCGACTGCAATTTTTTCTTGTCGGTACCATCCAGCATATATGCTTAGAGCCGTGACGAAAAATATAGAGAAAATTGTACCACCCCCAGTCTTCTTCGGCTGACGTCGGGATTGTCGAGGAGCGATGGCGTTATGAGCATTGACAGCTTCGTCTGAGATAAGATCGAGTTGCTCTTCTGGGGTGAACTCTTCTCCAGCCTCGACTACGGGCGTCTCTGGAGGCCTGAAATATGCCTTCTGGGGCAGAGGGGGGTTGAAACTCATAGGCAAGCCAGGCGACTCTTCTTTGGGAACAGTGTGGCCTTCTGTTCGCCTTCGCGGACCCCTACTGAGGCTACGCGGCTTGTCGGGTCCAGCTGTTCTTCGACGTACGCTCGGGGTGTCATCCATAGCTGGTGGGGAACTGCCACTCTGGAACGGATTATCATTGGTAAAAACATCCGAAGTGCGTCGGAAAAGGCCTTCGTTAGATTCCTCAGTCTTAATTCGAGGCGCAAGAACAGGCCGCCCGACTCTACTAAGCGTTCTGACGTTATCATACTCTGGACCAGTATCCGTATCTGAAGCCTGAGCTGGGCGACTTGTAGCCCTAGGCTTACGTTTAGAAGGGCTTAGAGTTGGAGGCGGCATCGGCTGATCTTCAGGTTCTTCCGTTTTAATTCTAGTAGTTGCCGGTGCTGGAGCTGGTGCTGGAGCTGGTGCTGGTGCTTTCCTAGGTGATCTTGATCGGCGAGTAGAACGCGGGGGCGGTGGTGCAAGTTCTTCCTGTTCCTCAAAGGGATTACTGCTGCTTTGTGATTCTGCGTCAACAATGCCTTTGCTTGAGCGCTTTGCTCGTGCGCGTGCAGCTAATATTTTCTTTGATTGAGGCACAATCTGATCATTAAAAATTTCGATCAGTTGTGCCTTTTTTGCGCTGGATGTATACGGAACATTGTGTGCAACTAGGATCGATCGTAGCCGAGGAACTGTAAGAGTCTTTGCATCGAAACCCGGCTGAAGATAGTCGAGGCTTTCCGAGTCGGACATTGCGGATAGCTTGTTGATAGTCGCGATAATCACGGACTATCGCGTATTGACCAATTTCGATATTAAGTGTTACAAGCCTGAAGGATGTATAGCATACGGGAAAAGGGTTCTCCACGATTTCGCACAGATTAGCACCCAAGGCTGGTATTGAATACACACCAACCACCAGGTAGAACGGAATAGTTTCGTCTTGGTGACGTAAAACTGAACAGATTGAAAAACGTGTGAATATTAGTACCGATGAAAATTTGACTCGGAGCGTCGCCCAAGGCTAGTAAACTGCTATCAGCAGGTCTAGCGATGGCTGGCGAAATTGGAAATATGCACAGCGGGTGAAAATATAGCGGGGGGGATTGATCGTGTTGATAAAAAAAGAGTTGAAGAAAGTGGAAATTCCGTTGCAGTGGCAACAGAAATCTACACGCATCGTAATCTAGTAATAATAAGTAGATCCGTACTAAGCACTTAACCTAGGCAGGCAGAGCAGGCAAGCGGAGCAGGCAAGCAAGTCATTGTGTTACATTACGGACCAATCAATTTACCTGAAGCAGGTACCACCTAGGGCTTGGAACTTCCATGAACCCCTCATCCAATCATACCTCTTAGGTAATAGGTAGCTAACCTATGTAGGCCGTATCGCATTTTTACCCAAGCCTTATTAAAAAAGTTGGGCAGATTGTCGTTGCAACAGGATGAAACTGATTGGTTAAGCGATACTCGCTTTAAATAGTGTTGATAGCTCCATTTGAATAAGCAAAGTAAACAAAGCATCGCAAACATCATTGCATGTGATTCTACAACAAGTCTTGTAGTAATAAATACCTACCTAATATATACCTAGGCTACGATAGTTAATATTATAGATACATAAGTGTTTTCCTATTATACTGTAGTATATATAATGTCTGATGAATACAATAGCTTTTCGTTCCCTCCTTGACGTTTCCCGCCGTCATCGTCGTCATCATAATGATCCCCATACTTTACTACAGTAGAAGTTGCCTCCCCCCTTTTCTTTTCTATTATCAAATGCTACACTTCTTCATATATATATGACAGTACATTTTAGCTTCATTGGGTGATAAACTAACTAGGGATATTCATATTATATTCCCCCCTTTGAAAAATGGTGCTTGGCAACACGCCTTCTATTAATATAGCAAGCCGATGCGCCAATAGTATAGAGGTAGGCAAGTAAACCAACACATCCTAACTTTTAGTAGATAAAGGCTCTGCCTCTCGGTCCTCGCTATTCGTCCATCATTAGCTTACTGTTTCTTTCTCTTCAAGCTTCTTCTCGGCTTCCTCTGCTCTTTTATTCGCTTCGGCTATTTCTTGTTGCAATTGCTTGATGTATACGATTGCTAACTCAACCGTACTCGCCTTACTATTAGGTGCGCTCGATTGTTTCCCATCTTTCTTATCTCCACTCCCTGCCTCGCCGTCGCCTTCACTTAGTTCTCTGGCGACATTGCTCGGCAGTAAAGTTGCAATCTCTTGGAGTGCTGAGTTGATACGGTTTCGACGGCCTTGCTCTGCAATTTTATGCGAAGTGCGTTTCGAAGTTAGATTCGTGGATAACTCGCTCGGGTAAGACACGCCTGGTACGGTATTTCCTTCCAATATATTTTGGTAATTAGATTTAGATGCTAACAATCTCGATGCAGAATCTTCTGCAGACAAGCCAGGCGTCCCCGGTAGCAGAGGCTTAATATTCGGAGATATCTTCGGCCTTAAAGCTGGTGAAACGGAACTGATACTAGGCCTCTTCTTAGGCCCCCGTGGAGCTATCAACGGTGTTTTCCTTGGATTAGGTGTCGAGGACTTGGGAGTGAGCTGAGGACTCTGCGTTGCTGATGTAGTCGCCGAGCGCGTTGGCTTAGGGAGGACAGGAGACGGAAGAGACTGAAATGTGGACGTGTTTGCTGTCTCTACTTCAGTAGATGGTTCCACCGATTGTTGAGTGTCGATTAAAGGTAAATCGGGCTTGGAGAAATTAACTGACTCGGGAAGCTCGAAGTTCTCTATGTGTTCAGAGCCGCCATGCTCGGGATCATTTGGGTCTGCCGACTTACTCTTCGGCGAAATTCTAAAGAGCGAAGCTGGAGTTGCGGGTGACGGCTTCCCACCTAAAGAAGTAGGTAGCGCTAATGGCGCTGTATTCCCATTGGACTGCGGCTGAATGTACGGAGATTGCCTGGCGGAACGTGGTAGAGGAAGCGGTGGAGGCGGCATCTCGAGGGCTTCTGGGGACACAGATGCGTTCTCCGATTCCTCAGTTGACGTTGCGGAAACCGATTTAGGTTTTGGTGGGTGTTCCGAGCTTTCGGCTGTAGATTCTGCTAATTCACTGAGAACCTGCGTATTAATTATGGGGGTCGAAGCTGTTTTCCGTCTCTGGGGTTTCGTAATTGGAGACTGTCGGACATTCGACTTTCTCGCCTTGGTAGCATTACTTTTTCGTACCTTCTTCGATAGGCTTGTCGTGTTATTCTGAGCTGGAGATGGTTCGATGTCCATTTCGATAGGGGAATTCATGGTATGGCCTGAATGCCTATGATCAAATGTCGTCGCTGACTCATTTTGGGCATGTAACGCAGGTGAGGTCAAGGGACTAAAGTAGGGCCCCGACTGAGAAAATCCAGGATCGACTGGAAAATGAGGCTCAAGAGGTGTTACCGCGGGAGATACTAGCGGAGTGAAGGCCATCTACTAAATGGTCAGCCAACAGTATCTAAGGTTTGGGGAGCGTAACATGCATCTTGCGGCTCCTTTAGATGTTGATGATATCCGTCGAACATGCCTGAAGAATGCGCTTGATCTTGCGAGGCAAAAAATTGGGTTGCGGCTTGTATCTCAAGACTTTGCGGGGTCGGCGGTACCATGTTTCTTTGCTGTTGTGCATAGAAGGCCGCTTGCTGCTCCCGAAATTGCCTCTGCTGCTCCTCTAATTGCCTTCTTTGCTGTTGCAACCTCTGCTGCTGTAAGAATTGTATCTGCGCATCTATTTCGGAGATAGCATCAGAAGATGTGTGGTGCGGAGGCATCATTTGGGTCGGAATTCCCGAGTGACTCGGAGTAGAGGTCATCGGAGATATTTGGCTCTGTGGCCCCATGTCATTTCTCGCGATAATCGTTGATACGTTCACGTTACTCATCGGAGTATCCATGGAATCTCCATGAGGCTGGTGCAGCATCGTGGCGCCATTAACACCGTTGAAGTCGTGAAAATCAAATTGTAAACCATCTCCCAAATTAGACATGCCTCCCATCTCAAGAAATTGTTGGAAGTCATCTTCGCCGGCTGAAGTCATGGGCTGATCTTGGCCATTCCAAGCGCTTGGGTCCATCATGGCCATACCTTTTAACGGCGGCCGTTAAACCTTTCCCAAGAGAATTGTAGTTGCCGCCGCGATTAGGCTCGCGGGTTTACCACCTTGTTCCGCTATAAGGCTGCCGTGCTGTAAAAACTTACGTCGATAAAACTTAGCCTCGAATATTCCTTGAGTCGCTGCGACAGTTTTTGTCGATACTGCGGTCGCGCAGCGTAAAGAGTATGGGAAACGTTGGTCAACGCATTTCTGAGGAGAAAAAACAAAACCCGCGCGAAAGATGCAATGATTTCTGGTCGACGGTCCACCCCGAAGTCCCTCGAAGTCCTCTCAAGCGGGAATATGAAGTCGCAAGCAATATTAGACTAGACTAGAGCTAGCGACTTAAAGATGGGAGGGAAGTTGCGGGATGATCAGTATGGAGCTTCATTTAACCCGACATTGTCTGTCAAACAGGAATCAGCCCGGATTTGATACCAGGTGACTGTTGGCTCCCGACGGTGAACTCCAGGAAAAAAAGCGAGAACCAGGTAAACTGGTAGACGAGGAGAATGGTGGGGGATGGATTTGTGAAGTTTTATTGGCCAGCCACAATGAACAAGGGTTTTCAGAGGGGGTTTACGCATTTAAAGCGGTTAGTAAGAGATGGTAAAAGTCAGGATTAACGTTTGCTATGTGCAGGTGACGGTCTCAACGCCAGGCCGGGGTTACACATGCAGCTAACGCGACATCCGGCTTAGGGCCGCCTAGGGCCACTGTAGGGTCCAGAACTTATCCCTCCCGCTCCTTCTTTGTCCTCCGTAAAAACTCGTAAGGACCTGATGAACCTCTGTACATAGTAGGTAAAAACTGCAACGGTAGTGCAAGCCCAATATGTAACGGGATGGAAGTAAATGCATGCATCTTCTGAGACACGAAGGCTACACAACTTTTCTTTGGAAGCATACAAATAAATCCAAAATGTTACTTACCTTTATCTATTTTACTTCACCTTGGTCATAATTCAAGATATGTAATAAGATGTCACGAGCTATAAATACGCAAGGGCTATCTCACACCTATTGATCTACTAGGGATCCTAGTCATTCCAGTTACTCAAGCGAAGAAAGCTGTTATCGTAATGTCAACGTCCTTTCATAAAGCTTTTGACAAGGTCGGCTTGGCTCGATAGCTTCCGGGTCGGTCCTACTACAGTAATTGAAAATCGGGCTAATAACGTAGGGACAAAGGGGGGTGGTTAGAGTTGGAATTTTGGTAAAATTTCAGTCCGAATCCTCAACTCCACTACTCGGTCGCTTGGCCAGAAAGCACCCCATGGACGTGCGTAAAAGAAACGACTTTTCTAGTTGGACCCGTTCTCCTCCGTGGAGTCGGAACGTCTGGGGGTTAAAAAAGTCCCTTGTGGTTCTGTGGTCCCATACACTAGTTTCGCAGCGGATATTTATGTGGATGAAATGGTAAGTAGATCTGCTGGGTTGGATGGTAGCGGATGAATGCTCTGATGGTATGCAGCTTCGTATGTAGCTCTGTATATATATTAGTCACTTGGACTCTGCCTCTCTGCATTCTCTCATCCGGTGGACTTCAGCTGACGATGTCTTAGAAAAGAGGCTCGTAAATATAGTACACCCATTTCATTTTAGGGTGGGGGTCAGTGGCGGTTGACCATCCATAATGGGTAGAAAGCCGAGAGGCAGTTCGCAGAGCGGGGGATTCGATGGATGGTTTAATTAGTGTTGTGTTGGTTAATAAAATCCTTGGCCGGATTGCTTAAATAAATCAGATCCGGACTTGTCCTAATTATCTTGCAGGTACGTACTTGATCCAGGTCAATATAACCCCATTACGTGTATAGAAAGCTCCAACGTGTAAGTCGTTTTTGGAAGTTTGTCAGTAAAGCAGCGTAAATAGGCTGATAAGGTCGAAAGTCAAAGAAAATACGGCTATGACGGAGGTTCGCAATGTAAATCCGATGATACCTAGGTTAAGAGAACCACCCGATGATGATGAGAATGAGGATGGTGATGATCGTAAGCCGGAGATCCAGAGCCCTGGGATTCAAAATTTTCACATGACTGACCGAGACATATTGATCGAGGTTCCTATTTAGGAAACTGGAACCTATTACAAAGCAGAAGTTGATAAGTTTAGAATCGAAAGATAAAAAGGTTTAGCTTTATTCGAATCTAGTGTATTTGTAGCCTGTAGGTAGAGCCTCCCTTTGAATGTACAACATGTCTGTAGTACGTAGGTACTTATCTCAGTGAACTCGGACCAGAATATATCAAACACAGCGCCTGCCAGCGCCTACACTGCGCTGCAAACGCCTGGCCTGTGCTTTTGTATCTGCGGAGCGTACTATGTAGGCGCTGTGTTTGATATATTCTGGTCCGAATTCACGGAGGTAAGCGCATACACTTTACCCTTTTAGAAATACGCTTAATAGCAAATCTACTCTATAACAAATTTAAACCGGTAGTTATTTTTTTTTCAATTCATTATATCGAGTTTTTACTATACATTTTCGGTTAAGAATGAACTCATAGAATTGGCCCGAGCGGGGATCCGATAACTGCTAATCGCGTTATATCGCTTGACTAGCTGCTGCAACTTCAAGAAAACCCTGGGAAGGCTGGAAGGTCGTATCGTTCTTCTGCAAGTACTCAAGGTAGCTATATACCTTAGGTACCTTACATAAAGTACCATCTTTACGTAGAGTTCGGGTACCTGCACACAGCACGTTTGTTGTACCTACATACCTACCTAGGTGCGTCCACGTATACGAGTGGAATACTCTGCATATTTCGCATCCTCGACGTTGCTAGTGAGGCACGGGTTTAGGCGTCTGGGATTTCTAGCCAACGGGACATGATACTATAGCCGCCATGGATTCGGTGACAGACAAGGCAGAGCAACTCCGTCATAAAATATCTCAGACAGAGAAAGAGCTCCGAGACCTACGAAGACAACTGGAAGAGCTAGAGTCGAACTCTCGGAATCACAATGTGGATCGGCGATCCGGCTTGACTTCGGAATCCGGAAATCCTACAAGTATACCCTCGGAGTGGAAGTGGCCCCTGAGTGAGGAGGAATATTTCCGTTATGGCCGCCAGCTTATACTGCCCACTGTCGGCATCAAAGGTCAACTGCGCCTTAAGTCAACCGCAGTACTCATAGTTGGTGCCGGGGGTCTAGGATGTCCGGCCGCTGCATATCTAGCTGGTGCAGGAGTCGGTATTCTTGGTGTGGTGGATGGTGACACTGTGGAAATATCAAATCTACATCGACAGATCGCACACAATACTCCGAGAGTTGGTATGATGAAAGTAGACAGTCTGGTTGAATACTGTCGAGGACTTAACCCGGGTGTATCATATGTAGCCCATAGGCAACATCTCACACCCCAGAATGCCGAAGATATCGTATCTAAATACGATTTAGTTCTCGACTGCACAGATCACCCCACGTCTCGCTACTTGATTTCCGATATCTGCGTTTTGTTACAAAAGCAACTCGTCTCCGCATCCGCCTTACGGACGGATGGGCAGATGATCGTTCTAAATAACCCACCAGCGGCACAAGGTTCCGCAGAAGGTGGTCCCTGCTACCGCTGCATATTCCCCAAGCCACCCCCGGCCGAAAGTGTAGTTAGTTGTGGCGAAGGCGGCATCCTGGGACCGGTTGTGGGTGTCATGGGCGTACTTCAAGCGCTTGAGACAATTAAACTAATCGTGGCTGGACTCAAGAAAGACTCGAGCTCGGCGCCCAAAGATCCCGTCACGCCAAGTTTACTCTTATTCTCAGCTACGTCGACGACGCCATTCCGGTCGATAAAAATGAGAGGTCGAAGGAATAACTGCTTCGCTTGCTCCTCCGAATCACCACTAACTCTCAGTGAGCTGAAATCTGGTTCGTTGGATTACGTCCAGTTCTGCGGGGTAACTACGCCGGTCAACATATTGAAACCTGAAGAAAGGGTCTCTGTTACAGAGTATAACGAGATGCTGAGGGAAAAGCCTGATACGGATCACTTGCTATTAGACGTTCGCGAAAAGGAACATTTCGATATTGCTAGTATACCCGGTGCGATCAATGTGCCCTTCTCGAGTTTACAGACTCGTAATAAAAACCCTACCAACGACGCAAATCCAGGGCAAGAGTACATTCCAAAGTCGCTTTCAGCTAATGCGCCAATATATGTTATCTGCCGAGTGGGCAACGATTCCCAGTTAGCGACACGAAGGTTGAAAGAAATGGGCCTAGATGCGAATGGAACACGTTTCGTAGGCGATATTGAAGGAGGTATGCGTGCATGGAAACACCATATCGACCAAACAATGCCTTTCACATAACCACTTAGACTCATCAACAAACTATAGTTAAACAACGCCAATATAGGAATGGGGGGTTCCAATTCAAAGTCATGCCAATTCCTTCTGTTGATACATTGGAGGGAGAGCCACCAAACGCCAACCCGTCGATATCTGAAGCTTTTGCTCTTTACCTGAACGGTGAGATATATCCTCTCACTAACGTGATAAAAAACCCGTAAGACTGTCAGGGCATATGGCCCATGCATTTCTTCCCTTGCATAGAGCCGATCGCCCAAGACCACCTTTCCTATCAAACGAAACTTGTTCGCTTCTTGTTGAATGCCCTTTGGTCTTTCAACCACTGTCTGTAGCCTGCCACGCTCGAGATTTTCTCGCCGTAGAAGTCGGGAACTAGAAACCCGAGATATTATTAGCAAACATGGTTTCCCCTTCCATCCTAACCAACCCATACTCCAGGGACGAACTTACCAGCATTACCACTCAACGAGCTGTTGCTAGGATCCACTCGGTTCTTCTTGATGCGCGCAAAGAACTCGGACTCTTTAACAGCCATTGGCTTCTTGACGCCCTTCTTGAATGTGTAGAATAGCGCCGAGCCTACGCTCGGTCCTGCTAACCAGCCTAACCCCGCGAAGCTCAGAGTCACTATGCCCAGGGCGAAAAATGGGTCCATTGGGACTTTGGTTAACAACCAGTCCATGTCCATATTCACAAGCAAGATAGCGCCCGCTGTACCGCCTATTGCCATCGTTAAGATACCACTAGCTAACTGGAAGCGACGCCGTGTTTTGCGCAAGATGAAAAATGTGTTCCAATCGAGAGATTGAGGTGAAGATTCCGAGGCGGCAGAGGCTGTAGTAGAAGCATAGCGACGGGCTACAACCCGACACTGGACACTGTGCGTAGGCTTCTTGGTGATTGTTCTGGTTGCGATGGAGGGAATCGACTTGTTATTACGGACGGAGCATTGTCGAGATGCCAATGAGGAGTATTGGCATGTTGCCCCTCTCGAAAATGCGACCTGCAGCTTGAGGGCACGAGTGCCTAAAACACCAAGGCGCGTTGCTGTTGTCGCGGGAGTCAACATTTCAACGGGGGTGTGGGTGTTGGTGAAGCTGTTTTATAACAACTGCATCAAATGCGTTCGGAGTGGAGAGTTTTTGTCGTCACTTTTTGAGAGCTGCTGAACCTTTCTTAGCTAATGTCGAAACTTGACGTCGGCTAAAGGTCTAAAAGACGCCTCTGAAAGCTCGAGCCACAATCGAGGGGCGCTAGTGATGCACGAATCCTCTTAGTAGTCTTTTCGTATACCGCATATCGGATAACCGGATAAACGTAAGTACAAAGCTCCTTGAGATTACCTGTAAGAGGTACCTACCTAGGTAAGTTAGGTAACAAGTAAGTAACAGTTTCGAGCGCTGTGGGGGTTGTCTCCTACATCCTATGTAAGTACCTAAGGCACAATTATGATTACATCTTCTACTTGATCTGTACCTCTGCGAGGAGGCTTCAAAATTAATAGAAGAAATGTGAACTAAAACATGATCCAAGGATATAGGTCAGATTTTGCTACCTGGCAAATCCCCGAGACTCTTGCTTTGTTTGGAAAGGAGAGTAGACCGGATTTTTGGGTATAAATCAGAAACAAGAGCATTATACTCTACTACCGCTTGGTGACGGCCTCAAGCATTTTGGATTCAGCAATCATAACGCAGGTAACCTCTTGTAAGGTATCTATCTACCCGGAATAAGTATCTGAAGTTCCCCTCGAAACAAGATGAAAGCCCAAATACCCTTTTATTTGAGTAGCACACAGTTGCGTAACCCCGCACAAGGAAGTGGTAAGTTGAACTACGCCCGGTGCGCTACTCTAAACAACGAACCCCTCGAGGTAGGCTAGGTTGACTCCGAGAAGAGGCTGGAATACGACAGCGATAAACCCGAGGCCAGAGTTCTGCATCGTCGTGACCGGTTTGAGTACTACGGCGATGATGCTGAGAGAGTACGCCACCGCCTCTCTCCACCGCTAGTAGCTTTTCTGGAACGTGCATTAGTCGTGGATGATCACTCGTTACACTACTATGTCGCCGGCCTATCTGGTCCGGATTGCTTATGGCTGTACCGCGAGGGAGATAATACGGACGCGGAACCGGATCGATATTTGACTCTTTACGCCGCAACTGGCATTGCTTCTGAGCTAGACGGTTTAGTGTAAGGCCAACCTTGACATTCCTCTAAGCCTCGCTGACACGAAGGTAGCTTCGACCAAAAAGAAAAGAAAGCAATCATGCAGATGTCTCTTTTTGACTACTTAATAACTCAGAATGGCCGCCAGAAATGGTTCCCATTAGAGGTGATTCTCAGCGCCTGGCTTACTATGACGGACAAAGGCAAGGGCCAAGCCTTTGGTCCTGGAATAGAACGCCCAAACGAGATATTCGACCCATGGGCAAGCTTCTCGTGGACTTATAGTCATTTATTCGAATCACTCGGATTATACCGTAGACTCTTGGGGGCGATAGAGTCCCGGATGCCCGCGATTTCTAGATCTTGAAGTTCAGAGCCACTAATGTCCGGAGAGTCCCTAGACGCGGCGGGGATATCGTCTATATTTGCCCACGAGTTCCTAACCGGAGCGCCACGACCGATATTTCGATATATAGCTCTGGGATTGGAAGTACCTACTGCCGAATCATTCAGCAACCAACCCTTCAGCGCGGTCGAATCTGATGCACCTCCAGAGGATCCAGGAATATCTGTATCGTAAGTAAATGTGAAGCCCTTGATAGTAAGGTACAAACGATGTCGTAAATCTAGGTATTTATGATGCAAGCACGAATTGCTATTGTGATTTAGCGTCACATCGAGAGATTCTTGCTCATATTAATCAAGTGGGATTATCTCGATTATAAAATGGGGGCCCTCGAAGCCGGAAAAGATGAAATAGACGGCAGAGAGGTACCTATAAAGGGATTGGCATGACTAACAACCGTAGCCAAGCCTCCCGGCACTGCAGGTCTCTCCTTTAACCGAATAAGAGCAAGCCTACGAATTGGTAGTTCAGATGCAGACGAAATTTGCTGCAAGGGCCTCCGATGGTTAATATAGCTGGTACGTCTAGACTTGAGTCGCCATCATGGCTTAGATCACGGTTTTCTTTCCCTGGGTCTATAGATTAGCGTTGCATTTAAAACTATAATACTACGTGAGCGCGTCGAGTACGAGGTATAGCTTCTACCATGACAGCTTAGCTGCGGGGAAGTACCGAAGCAAGGGTCCTACGGAGCTTGAACTGCCTTATTAGGCTCTAAGATCTACGAGAAGCCGCTTTCATGTGGTATGCACACTGCCGACAAGTCCCCAGATTATATGGATGTAACCCTTTCGAATGGTTTATATACCCTCTCAAGATCCGGGCCTCCAAAATGCTATCGACTTCATAATCCCCTTTTGAGAATCACTGGGTTGCCTCACCATGCATCTGCGCCAGCCGTTACTGGGGCTCTGCCTCAGCATCAACACACTTGCTGCCGCCGCGCTGCTTTCTGAACCCGGCGAGGTTGCCATCATACCATCTTGGGACATTCAATCGACGGAACGAGTCGGCGCAGATCTAGCAGCGCTATCAAAACCTGGTGTAGATACGAAAACATGGCATGAAATCGACAGTCCCCGATGTACGCTTATGGGATGTTTAATACAAGCCGGCGTGTATCGCGAGAGCGGCTTATTCTTCTCCAATGCGCTGCAGAACTTCAACTCTAGTCAATTTAAAGTTCCCTGGATTTATCGGAAAGAGTTTACGCTTGATCCTAGTCCAGGAAATCGCTACTTTCATCTGCAGACCCATGGAATCACTTCGAGTGCCGATATCTACGTAAACGGCCAGGAGGTCGTGACTCAAGAGTTGCAGGCGGGTTCCTACGTCGGGAATAGCTTCGATATTACCAAAATAGCAAATACGACGAATGCCCTAGTAATTCAAGTCTACCCAACTGATTACAACTATGACTTTGGCGTACTTCAGCCCCTCACCTCCTCCCCCTTTAAAATAAATAATGACTAACAGAACCTCAGCTAGGTTTTGTGGACTGGAATCCTTATCCACCGGATAATGGCACTGTTCGTGAACCGTACATTTCTTACGGTGGTACTAATACTGACACTTCTGATAGGGCGTGTGGCGAAACGTAGAAATCAAGCAGACGGGACCTATTCTATTGTCTCCTTTGCGAGTAACTACACAAGCCAGCTTGCCAATCGGTCATTCTAGCGCACTAATAAACTTGAAGACCACGGCAACGAATTTGGAGGACCGTGAAGCTACTGTTGAATTAGTAGGCACCATCTCCTTAGAAGGCGCTAGTGAGGCCTATGAGCTGAGCCAAACCGTCACTATCCCGCCGTTAGGATCTGTGGATGTGGCATTGGAGACAGCAATCAACGAGCCTGCGATATGGTGGCCCAAACAATGGGGGAGCCAGCCGTTATACACAGGACAACTGTCTGCGTCCACCAATGGATCAGTTTCCGACAAGATAGAGCGAATCTTTGGAGTTCGTCAAGTGACGGCAGAGCTTAATGCAAATAATGATACAATATTCTTCGTCAACGGCTACCCGTTCCAAGTCGTCGGCTCTGGCTATTCTGCGGATATCTTCCTGCGCTGGGACAGCGCCAAGTTTACCACTCAAGCAAAGTTGATGCTCGACTTGGGCCACAATACGGTCAGATTAGAGGGAAAGAACGAGCAGCCTGAACTTTACGAGATCACAGATCGCCTCGGCTTAATGGTCTTGCCGGGCTGGGAATGCTGCGATAAATGGGAGGCTTGGACTTATAACGAAGACTTGGCGGTCAAATCCGAGTGGACGGATGCCGACTATACTATCGCAAACAAGAGCATGTATCACGAAGCTCTCATGCAGCAAGGCCACCCGAGTGTGCTGGGATACCTAGTCGGAAGTGATTACTGGCCGGACGACAAGGCGGCGGGAGCTTACTATAATTCACTCGAAGCGGCGGACTGGCAGAGTCCCATCATTGCTTCGGCCTCGGAGAGGGGTTATCCCAAGATTTTGGGGCCGTCGGGATTGAAAATGGTGGGACCTTATGACTGTGCGTTATACCCCTATTCTACCCCTATAACCTATCTCTATTTATTGTAGCTGGGATATTTTTAAATTCCACGGTCTCTCTGTGGAGATGGTGGCTAATATTCGTCCTCATAGGGGTGCCACCAAACTACTGGTACGACGTCGAGCCATCAGAAGACCGTCTAGGAGCCGCTTTCGGTTTCGGATCCGAGCTAGGTAGCGGTGTAGGTACGCCGGAAATCAGCAGTCTCAAGAAGTTTTTGTCGGAAGCGGACCTGGACGATTTGTGGAAAAGCCCGAACAAGGGGTTGTACCATATGTCTACGAGCGTTTCGTCATTCTACGATAGGAGGATCTACAACACCGCTCTTTGGAAACGCTATGGGGCGCCTACTTCGTTGGAAGACTATTTATTCAAAGCTCAAATCCAGGACTACGAGGCGACGAAATCGCAGTTTGAAGGGTTCGCATCTCTTTGGAACGCCGATAGACCGGCAACGGGACTTATCTATTGGATGCTGAACAATGCATGGCCAAGCTTGCATTGGAACTTATTCGATTACTACTTGCATCCAGCTGGATCCTACTTCGGCGCGAAGGCCGGGTCTAGGTTAGAGCACGTGGCATACGACTACAACGGAAATCTTGTGTACTTGATCAACCGTTCCTTAGACCGGAAGGGATCGAGAACCGTAACGGTCGATGTCATTGACAAACATGGTAAAGCGGTTTATAACAGCCAAGAAGAGTTTGATACTGTGCCTAATAACAGCACGGATATCATAGATCTCACCGAGGCTCTTAAAAACAACACGGATGTTGTGTTCCTGCGACTCCTCCTTTCGGACGACAAGAATACCACGCTAAGTCGGAACGTCTACTGGATAGCGAACACTACTGATATCTTGGATTGGGACAACTCTGACTGGTTTTACACGCCAGTGACTAGATACGCCGATTACACTGCACTAAATAGTTTGGAGCCTGCCGAAGTCTCTGTCACGACTGCGGTGAAGTCGAAGCGGAGTTGCGCGAAAGCAGGAGGACTTCTAGTAGTACTCGAGAACAGATCTTCCGTCCCTGCGTTCTTCATCAGGCTTAACCTCGTGGACGATAAGGGAGAAGATGTCTTGCCGGTGTTCTGGTCCGATAACTACGTTACACTATGGCCCCACGAGAAGCTCGAGCTTCAAGTCGAGGGCGAGGGTGGTGCTTCCGTACAGGTTACCGGCAAGAATATCCAGAAGGCTCAGGTATACTTGTATGACTAGGTGCTTTGAATTGAAGGGGGAGGTTGGCTGATCGTACTGCCGTTCTACTATTTAATATATTGCTAAGATGGAAATATTCAACACGAATCTATCCTTACACCAAAAGCAGCCTTCCTAGACGCTGTACCATAAGAGATTATACGTTCAATTGTGCGGTTGCATGTAACTAATAAATTCTATATCGTGTCAGCTTCGAAGATCGTGCGTGTTTGAAAATGTAGCACATAAGGAGACCAACCTAACTTCGCCGTCATTATCTTAAGTTACTTCCAGCCCCAGAAGTCATCGCGAGGTCCCCATATCGTTCTCTCGATAACATCTCGGTGCGGGTGAAACCAGACTCCCGGGTCGTCGGGCTCGTCCTCGTCGCGGAAGGCGAGCACGTACCCGGCTTTCTGGACGAGCTGCCGCGACTCGAAGCACACGTGGGCGAGCGGCATGCGCAGGTGACTTCTTCCGAGCAGCTGCATCTTAAGGCCCTTGGAGGCGTACACTAGCGTGCTGAAGACCCGTGTCTCGGGAAGCGCATATTCCCATATGATTTCCCGTAGTTCCGCGGGTAAGTCCGCAAACGTTTTTGCCGGCCCGTGGCCTATCACCGCCTCGGCTTGGGGCCGGGGGTGTAATTGGTGGTCTAGACGAGGATCGAGACCCGGAACTTGCCGTTTGCTGCTGGCGCTGGCGGGACCGTTGTCGTGGGTAGCGGAGCTACGCGATCTTAAGGCTGATGGTCTGTCCATAATATTTTGGGGGGGTTTTTTTTTTCCTTTGAAGGATTCCCTTTTTAACGAACCAACGAACTAGCGAACGAGTTGTCGCCAAGGTAAGACGAAGAGAAAAAAGAAAAATCAGCGTGTAAGATGAGCTTGTCGGTGGTACGTACGAGGCTATATACCAACACTAGCCCATGGCGCTCCCCGATAACATGAGATACGCATATGGAGGCCTATATGTACGACTTTGCCAAAATCAAAATTTTGAGGCAACTAGACCTAATTTAGGAAAGCGTAACCTTGATTTTATTGGCCAATACTTTAGATTTAATGATCAGTACCTGCGTTTCATATGGTTTAAATAAGTATATCCTTAATAATTATTTAATAAAGCAAATATATTGGTAGAATGGGTAGC